>JAMJFZ010000189.1:3382500-3447500 GCA_026225945.1 Cricetomys ansorgei
CCGTCATGTGCACCTCCCCCACAGGTAGTTAAAATAGTTTAAAAAACCTCAAAAAGAGGAAATTATAGAAAACAGAATTATATCGAGGAACATATATGCAAAAACGAACAATATAGCAACTGCAAAAAAAATTTCAACAAATGAAAGCAGCCGTACAGCATGGCCGAGCCGGTGTGGCTACAGGGCGGCGGTTACGGCGCACGGTAGGCGGGTCAATAAATGCCACAGAGCCCGGAAGGAGTTGACGTCAGAGCCGCACTCAGCTCAGTAGACGCAGCATAGGTCAAAGCTCGGCCTCCGTTCATGATAAAAGCCCCGAGGAGACCAGCTGAAGAAGGAAGACCTCAGCCTTAACGGATTTACACAACAAACCGTAGGCAACTTCTACCAAATGAGGGAAAACTGAAGGCATTCTCTATAAAACGGGGGCGGAGACAAGGGTGCCCGTCCTCTTCCCTCCAGTTCTCTACAGCGCGCGCAGCCTTAGCCAGGGCAACAAGGCAAGAGAAGGAATGAAAAGAGGACCAGGAAAGGACAGGTGAATTACCTTTATTCACGGATAATATGATTCTATACTTAAGAGACCAAAGCAAGCTCCACCGGAAAACCGCGACATTCGGCCAAAGCTCGCGATGCAGATGCGTGAGAGTTGACATGACGAAGCTCACACTTGTGCGCATGAAATAAGCCTTGATTAAAAAACCAAAACTAAAACGGGTTGTGCGTACGTGTGAAAGCCTGGTGTGGTGGTGCGCACCTATAACCCAGAGTCTGGGAGACCGAGACAGGAGGTGGTGACAAGGCTTCAGCCCGGAGACCGTCTTCCCTGCTCCCCAAATGAAGGTGTAGGCCATGAATGTAAATGGAGGGAACTGGAGTTATGAAGTTGGCGGGTAGGTTCAGTGGGACGTGGGAGTGTGAATCAAGTGGCCGCACAGGAGAAGGTGGGTAGGCAGGAGTTACCGGATGGACGGCATTGAGAACTAATGCTTGTCTCCGTGGCACCCACAGCGTGAAGATACCTGGACATCTCTTCAGATACTGGGCAGGTGCACAGGAGATAGAGTGAAGGGATTTAGAAAGCATCCCAGTCTGCCTGGCAGCACAAGCCACAGTGTCAGAGTTTGTGTGCTGTAGCAGTTTTCAGAGAACAGCTCCTTTTCATACTTACCCGAGGGGTGTGAGTTTGGGGAGGAGGGGAAGGCTAGGTAACAGGCATTAGCACCCAGGTGCTATGGGCCAACAAAACTGCATGGCTGCTAAAGCAGAAGCCAAACTCAGGAAGCAGTTTCTCGAGAGAAAGATAGAAGTTCCAGTTCCCAGAGTTAAATACAGTGCGCTCAGCCTGCAGCGGCAGTACTCCAGATGGCCACACGATGGCGATGGCGAGCCTGCCCTGTGTCGCCTAGCCTACTTCAGTCTTGCTACTGTCTTTGGAGGGTGATGGCCCACGGCACCTCTGGTTGGGCCAGTACTCAGAAAGTCACTGCTGTGTGCCGGGAGAGCCTCTGGGAAGCCTGAGCAAGGAGGAAGAGGTATTTCAGAATATCCTAAGGACACAACCAGACATTCTCAACTTACTTTTATTTTATGCCCGCACGTATGTGTACACACCGTGTGCATGCCTGGTGCCTCAGAGGCCAGACGAGGGCACTGGGTCCTCTCAAGCTGAAGTTACCGATGGTTGTGAGTTGCCATGTAGGTGTTGGGAACAGAATCTGTGTCTTCTGCAAGAGTGGCGAGTGCCCTTCACTGGTGCGCACGGCCCCATGACTAGAGAGCAGAGTTGGCTGGCAGAGACACAGAGACCTGGTGGACCAAGATGCATGTGTCCATTTGTCTTTCTCACATGCCCCTCCACCTGTCCATCTGTCTGGCCATCCATCCATCCGCCCGCCTGTCCATCTGTCGAGCTGCAGATCCGACTCCCCTCTTTGGCCTCCCTCTGCTCTACTAAATACCATCTCTCAGACAGTTTAGCTCCAGGGCACCATTGCAGCATGGCTGCCCACCCTTAGGTACACTTCCTCCGATGCCAGCATGTGGAGAACAGGCCACATTCTCTACAGATCTGGGTGAGCAGTTTCCGGCGGTTGAGCTGGGATGGGCATGGTGACAGCAGTAGGTGGTGAGAAGGGACTCCATGAGCTGCGGCTGAGGAAGCTTGGAGCTGCTGTCTGAAGAGAAGAGGCCTGAGCTGCGGGGAGATGCAGACGATGAGAGTGCTCAGAGCCTTGGGGTCCCAGGGTTGTGAGGCAACTCTGAGCGGCTGTTTGTGACTGGGGAAGGCTACAGGGGGTGAGCGTAGACAGACGGAGCGAGAGCTCCTGCACACCCCATGTGGGTAGAGCTGTGCTGCCCTCCGAGTGAGGGGACTGCCTCAAGGTCACCACTGCAGGGGTCCCAATCGCTATGGTCAGTGACTCCTGGGGTCAAGGCCAAACAGTGGCTACACGAGACCAATTCTGAGTTCCCTTGCCATTCTGGGTTTCTCCGAGTTTTAAAAGACATCGAGGAGGTCAGTTAAGGCAGGGAGAGGACCCAGGAAAACTTCTATAGGAATGAGTTCAGAGTAAAGCAAGAAAACAGGAGCAGAGGCAGGGAGCCCGCAGAGGAGGACTGGGAGCTGGGCTGATCAGAGGGGCTTGATGCTGTCGAAGCTGGAGGGATGCAAGATTGACACCTGTCGCCAGATGCCTGTATCTCATCACCACCGGAAGACTAAAGCCAGGTGCAGGAGGCCAAGGGCACTGGGGCTTGTGTCAGATGGTGGGCTAGTTTTCACAGACTGTGAGCATGGAAGGCCAGGGCAGGCCTGGGGCTTCGGGGAGGGCCTGGGAAGGGACACTGTTCCCATCTGTTTGGAAATGTTTTGCCAACCGAGTGGTCTTACCTAGGAGAACCAGGGACCTCAAGGAGCCAGGTAGAGTGGTGCACGCTGTGACAAGGGCAGCTTGGGTTTGATTGGCTCCCTGTCTGACAAGAGAAACTTAAGGAAGGGTTTGATTGGCTCCCAGTCTGACAAGGGCAGCTTAAGGAAGGGTTTGATTGGCTCCCTGTCTGACAAGAGAAACTTAAGGGTTTAATTGGCTCCCAGTCTGACAAGGGACACTTAAGGAAGGGTTTGATTGGCTCCCAGTCTGACAAGGGCAACGTAAGGAAGGGTTTGAATGGCTCCGGTCTACTGGTGTAGTCAGTCACTGGGAGAACGTTGGAGTAGCAGGATTGTGAGCCAGCCGCTCACACTGTGTCCACAGTCAGGAAGCAGAGAGATGCTGGTGCACCGCTCACTCCTGTACTGAGCCCGTGACCACAGCCGGTGGGATGGTTCCACTCACGTTCAGGGTAGATCTTCCCTCCTCAGTTAAACCTCTCTGGAAACACCTCATTGACACGCCCCTAGGTGTGTCTCCTAGGTGATTCCCAATCAAGGAAGTGGACAGCTCAAAATTTCAAGGACGATACCTATAAGTATTGTGGGTGTTCTGTCAATGTCGCACCCTGGAGAAGCAAAATAATTAGCTGTGATGTTACCATGGCGGGATACAGGGGTGGGAGGGACTTGAGATTTAAACGAAGCCAGACCTGTATTGAGCCTTTGCAACTCAGAAACACAGGCAAGTGGCACAGCTGGAGAAAGGAAGGTGACCCTTGGCAGTGAAGACAAGACTGCCGATGCCCTGCGTAATGTATGTACACTAATCTCTGGCAACGGCCTACCACGTTTGTGTTTTGCATAGCTGGACAAATGGTTTCCCAGGGCTGCAAAAGATATGCTGCGCCCCGCTCTCTTCAGGAGGAAGCAGTGCTTCCTCTCAAAGTTGGTGTAAGAATTAAAGTTGGTGAGTCTCACAAGAGGTGTGGTTGTCAGGAGACTTTAGCCTCCTGGGTCTGCTGAACAAGCCTCCATCAATCCGATCCCATATTCCTGGCAACTGTGCTTCACTGTAAAGATTTAATTAACTTAACTCAGCGCCTTCAATTGTGTTAAAAAAAAAAAAAGTGACAGGCTTATTGTAAATTCCTCAGAAAGTAAAGAAAATAGAATTCTTCTCTGACACCTGTGTGAAGCTATCACACATGCTAAACAGATAAAGTGTCCCCAGTGGAAAAGAGAAGGTCAGGTTTCATGCCTGTAATTCCAGCACTTGGGAAGCTGAGGCAGGAGGATTGCAAGTATGAGACCAGCCTAGGTTACAGGATAAGGTTTATCTCAACCAAAACATGTGAGAGAAGGATGGAGAGACAGAGAAGAAGAGAAAGAGATGGAGGGGGAAGTGGAGGAGGGAGGAGGAGGGGGGAGGAGGAGGAGGAGGAGGAGGAGGAGGAGGAGGAGGAGGAGGAGGAGAGATACTGTTACCGTTAGCTGTACTCCATCTCATCCTGGCCCCCTGTTACGGATTGCTTTGTTTTCTGTCTTCTGGCCACATGGCATCCTTTCTTCTATAGCCTTCTAAAGATCCTTTGCCTCTGCGTCTGAGAAATAATAAAGTACAGATATTCCTGGCTCTGGACGTGGGCCGTGTTGGCCTGGTCTTAGAAGCCCCTGTGATTCTGAGCTATGGGCTGGTATCCCAGAGACCCAGAGACCTGCACAGGATGCTGAACCTCTGGCCTCAGTTTGCTTTGGTGTCTTTCTCGCTAGCTTTGAATACCTGCTGGGGCTTGTTAGGGGTTTACCAACTAGAACCACACTACCTTGTCAGATCACACCACCACAACAGGCTTCCAGCTTCCAGGGCAAGCTCACGTGTCTCATGATGGCTGCCCTTGTGCGGACCTGGCCTTCTCTCCCATCTTTGAGGAATGACCGTAGCTAAGCACCAGTTTCAAAGCAAGACTGACAGAGCTGTGGATAAGAAACACAGCTTGATGCTAGGGCTAGAAGACTGACTCACCACAGGGCATTCCTCTACTTACTTAGGTCCTGTGCATGAGATGCTTCAGCAGGTGTGAGCAGGGAGACAGGGAGTAAGATATGAGAAGTACACACATTGTCTCCAGCATCTAGTGGGAAGGGATAGGGCCTGCCAATCACCCCACTCAAATCTCAGGTTTTTACTACGCTGAGCATTATGGAGCATAGTGCCTAGGAGATGTGGCTTCTCAGGGTTGGGATGATGTCATCTAGAGTTCAAGGGTCAGGCACTGAGAAGGAGCTGGGAGTTTCTAGGACTCTATGGATTTTTTTTTTTTTTAAAAGACAAGGTCTTTCTATGTAGCTCTGGTGGCCTGGAACTCACGATGTAGACCAGGATGGGTTTGAACTCACAGAGATTGACCTGCCTCTGCCTCTCTAATCCTGGGATTCAAGCATGTGCCACATGTCTGGCTGACTGTGTGGATTCTTGCAGAAACCGAGCCCCTGGGTTTTGAGCTGTGCTTTCCTAGTTTATTTCCTACTGGTCTCTTCAGCCAATCACGGTTGATGGTCTGGGAGGGAGTAGCTCAGCATCACTCCAGCTTTCAGTAGGACTCACCCAGCTCTATGCACTTGGGAGATACTTCATAAAAGTATGCTCAACCATTTTATTTTAAAGTGCTATAAACAATGTATCCTAATGACATATCTCCGTGGAGAATAAAAAGAAATTCAAATTGTTTAGAAAGAAACTTGGTACCCCTGTCAACTTTTCATCAAACTCTTTCCCCCACATCTCTCCTCTGGTACAAGCACAGGTCTGTGATGGCATCTGGCCAGCCTGCGCTACCCTGCCTCAAAACAGGAGAACCAGTAAACACAAACTTTGATCCCAGTGGCCTTATTAGAAGGCAACTGGTTTTTGTTCGCCCCGGCTGCGTTGAGTTAAGTGGAGAATGGACCGCCTGCTGGAAGAATAGTAGGAATATTGACAGAAACGGGGTTCCACGGAGGGATGGAGTGCGATGGCTGGACACCCCAACAGGGACCAGGACACCCTTGCCCCATGAGTGTTGGCCTCCAGGGTTACAGGCTTAGGTTACAGGTTAGGGGCTTTGTTCTGGCTTGGTGAGCCCGCCACGTCTTCCTTATCCTCTATGAGGATGAGCTGAGTTGCTGGATTCTGTGGGATCAGTATTATTGATCCCTGGAGGCGCGTTTATCAGCTGTCTCCGTCCTCAGGGCTCTATTTGGAACCTGAGCTCCACGGACCTCAGCGACATTCCAGGAGAAGCCGCCAGAGGGCGCCTGAGGCCGCCCCGCAGGCTCCGGGTCCTGTGGACGAGGTTGGAGCCACAGCAGAGGCACCGAGAAGGTACCACCCTAACCCATCGTGGTTAGGGTTAGAGTTGGCTTGACTTTCGGTTACAAGTGGACACTTCAGTGTAGCAGCTTCCTGTAATCAACGCCAGCGATGTCTGAGACTGGGGTTTCGCTGTCAGCTGGGAGGCAGCTTTCTTAGGTGGGGCAGGCTTATCGGTGGCTTTGGAAACTGCTCAGCTGCAGGTGCGGTTCCTCCAGCTTCCACAGGTCATGCTAGGTGCAGGGCTGCTCTTGAAGGCCGGTGTAGGTGAGCTGGTGTAGCCACAGAGCTTCGGTGGTTCTAGGTTTCAGGAGGGTGGGCAGTCCGCCTGGCTGCTTTCTGGGGCAGTGAGAGGTAGAAACAGCCGCTTGACTTCCACAGGAGACCTGTAATCGAGCTGCTCCAGGCAGGCTGCCCCGAGGCCCACAAGCCTTTGCGGGGGTAGGCAGGTTATCTGGATAGTTCACAGGCTGTGCTGGCTGAACTGTTTGTAACACTGCCTGGCTGTTGCACGGACCTCGGTGAGTGAGCATCAAGATGGGCCTGTGCTGTGGGAGCCTGAGTGCGGAAGGCACAGTGTGAGTAGCTCTTTATTCCAGGAAACGAAGGGGTGCAGTGTCTCTGCAGATCCTCAAGTAGAGTTCGGACAGGGAGGACTAAAGACGTCTCTGTCAGCCAGTGCTCCAGCCGCCTTGTGCCATGGGGGACACAGTGGTGGCCTGCTGCTTTCTCTTATGACACTGGCTTGGGGTTGATCTAGAGAGACAGCAGAGCAGCTGCCATGAGCTTAGTCCTCTTATTTGTCAGCTCACCATGTGTCTCTGTGTTCACCCACATTGCCGCCACTTCCCCACTGCACCCCAGGACTCTCCCATGAGCACCCCAGCAAAACAGATGTTGTTTTCTCTGTTTGGTCATTTGTTTGGAGGGAAATGTGCTAGTCGGCCATTTCTACTTGCTCATCTCTCTGGCATCCTGAAATAGAATTAGTTTTTATTTCAAAATACTTTTTAACTAAGTGAACATTTATTTTTAAATAAAAAGATCTATCTTCATATTTTTAAATTTATGTTTGTGTGTACCAGGTACATGCAGGTGCCTGCAGAGGCCAGAAAAGGGTGTTGGATCACATGGAACCTGCATTTCAGGTAGTAGTGAACCACTGTGTGGGTGCTGGGAACTGAACCCAGGTCCTCTGTGAGGTCAGAGTGCTCTCAACCACTGAGCCAACGTCCCAGCTCCTTAAAGTAGAATTCTCGATTCTTCTTTCCCACGTTGTTTACACACTGCCTAGAATGCGCTGTAGCTCTTAGCTGCAAGCCAGGCACTCAGCCTGACTCTCATCTTCTTCCCGGTGAGCCCCGCCTCCATCTTAAAGCTCCCGACCCCTCCCTCTCTCCACTGCCACCTTCTCTGTCTTCAGCACCAGCCAAGAGGACTCAATGAAAGCTGGTCGGGGAGAGAGTCTTAGTTAAAGGAGAGCAGATGGGGTGGGGGGAGACTCTGGGTCTCAGCTGACACCCCAGAGAAGCTGCTTACTAACCCCGAGGTACACTCTCTCTCTGGAATTCTTGTTATTTGAAATGATAAGTTTCTTTATCATTTACTATTTTAAGTGGGCTTGGGTCGTGCTGTCGTTGGTGGTGAACTGGCTATCAGTTTGATCGTAGGTTTTCGTTGTGTTTACCTGCAGCCAGAAACACTGAATGCCCAAACACGGCTGGCCTTGGGGTAGACAGGTAAATGCAGTTTTGGATGAAGAGAAACATGCTCCCGACCAAAAGATGTTTCATTTCAAGTAAATTTGTTGAAGATTCAAAAAAACACGTGTGTGCTTTGTAAACAAATTCCAATGGCTTTTGTCGTTAGGAACAATACAGTATATATTAGAATTTACCAGTGTGTGCGTGAGAAGTGAAACATGTAGATTCTCTTTCAACTGTTTCATAATTTTTTTGTGAGTATTGCTTAATTTTATTGATTTTTATCTTAGGAAGTGCAATTTTTTATTATCAAAGATAAAGATTTTCTTTCATCCTCCAAGGATTTGTTAAATGCCCCCTGTATACACAAAGCACCGTGCTGGGCACGGAGACAAGGTTGCTCTCAGACCTCCACATTCATGTGCAGCTGCACACACCAACCACAGGGACACAGCCCCACATGGGTGCGTGTCTCAAGAGAGAAAAGGGACAAGAGATGAGCCTTCTGCCAGGCGTAGTGCTGAGAAGCTGACTCGGATGAATAGTTTAGATAAAAGGATTCCAGATAGAGAGGCAGCATGTGTAAAAGGTCCCCAGGTAAGAAAATGACTTGGTATATTTTAGAAACTGGCAAAATGTCCCAATGAGAGAGAGAGGAGGGGAGGGAGGGAGAAAGAGAGAGAGAAAGAGAGAGGAGGGGGAGGGAGACTAAGCACGGCAATGGTGATAATTGGAAGGAGCTTTGGAAGGGATCCAAGTCACTCACAGTCTGAGTAGCCCGATGTGGAATTTAGGACATCTCTGGCTTTGAGAAAAGAGAACGGGATGGACTGACAGTGAGCGACATAGCAAGCCTTGCAGATGTTGGGATTAGTCTCCATGATGATGAGGGCCATGCTGGAGCCCCGAGCTGGCCCTGGGTGGGGAGCTGACAGCGTTCTGGAGTTAATGGACCAGATTTTCACAGAATTGGACGTGAGCACTCAGAGGAGAGGGGCGTGTCCAGTGCTGCCTCCATGTGAGCATCGAGGTCAGGACTGAGGGCTTCATGGAGGAGGTTGAGCGCTGAGCATACACGCCAGACACTGGCTGAGTGTTCAGGTTGATGCCCAGAAGAAAGTCTAGGCTAGAGCTTGGCATTTGGAACACAGGCTCGAAAGGTGGTTGTCAAACCCCTAGAAAAGAGGTTTTGCGTCTTGATTGCTCAGGGCACAAGAGGGGTGGAGAGTCTCTCCGAGACGGAGAATGGAACCTGTCCAGGAGGAAGGAGGGAAGCAACCAATAGGATCCTTCCAGGGAGGAGAGCATCACCAGGGAGGGGTGTCAGGCTCTGGGAGCCGGCTCTGAAGTTGATGTTTGACCAAGTGAAATGGCATCTGGCAATTCCAAGATGGTATAAGAGAAACAGTTGGACAGAAGCCAGCTTGTGAGGTGTGTGTCTGCTGCCTGCAGAGGCCAGACAGGGAATCGGACATCACAAGACTGGAGTGACAGGCAGTTGTGAGCTGTCTCGTGGGTGCTAGTAATCGAATCTGGGTCCTCTAGAAGAGCAGCCAGTGCTCTTAACTGCTGATCCATCTCTGTGGTCCCCAGTAACATTTTCTAAGCCTATATTTGCCACGACAAGGCATTCGATAAGAGAGGTTGATCCCAAATATCTGTCCAGTGAGAAGTGTGCAAATCTGAAAGTGTGTGTCAGGGTGGGCGTGCCCTGAGCTCTGAGAGGTGTTCAGGAACAGTCCTCAGCAGGCCACAGGAGGACAGACAGCTACAGCTGTGGAGTCTTCTGCCGACTCCCATTTTTCGGTTTTGTGACTGTTTGTGCTTAAATCATTATTTCGGATGTCACCTGAGATTTTTTCTGACAGTGGTTTTCTTTGGAATGCAAATTAAATTTCCAAAGTTGGTACCTCCTTCCTACCCATTGGCTTAATTCTCTAAAACTAAAAGAAATAAAATCAGTTTGCTTGAACACACAGCTTGTTTCTTATCGCAGGGTTTTTATTTCACACACAAACCCACACAGACTGAGAACACAATTAGGATCTGTTTCGATTTAAGACTAGAAATGAAGGCCATTCACACCAGATGGAGGGGGTTCTGCACAGGCCCACAGACCTGTGTGGCAACTTGAATTTAAGTTGTAAGTCACATCACATGAGTTGGTCTTCGCTGGGCACCTTTGCCCTACTTTGCAAAAGCAAACTGAAGCATTCTGGGGTTGTCAGTGAATTTTCCTGTGTGGCTACTGCCATGGTTTGGGTGAGTCCTTCAAAGACAAGGGGCTGAGAACCTGATTCCCAGCATAGCTTTGTTGGGGAGGGAGGTGTCTTGCGGGAGCTTGGGGTGGCTCCTGTGAGCAGGGCTTTGTGCCAGGTACAAATCCCTGGCCTCTTTGTTCTCTCACGTAGATGAAGCCATCACCACGGGGTGGCCAGGCAAGAGCCTCCCCAGAGGCTGCCCTTCTGTCTTGGTGAGAAATAAGTTTATTTTCTTTATAAATTACTCAGTTCTGACGCTCTGTGATAGCAGCAAGCAGCAGGACTGCTGCACGTTTCTTATTCAGAATTAACAAGAACAACGACAACAAAACAGAACAAAACAAAAAACAAAGAAACAAAACACTGAGCAGAAATCTTGGCGTGGTCCAAATCCTCGGAGCATGCTGTTCTCTGTGGCCAGGTGCTCCTGTCTTTCTTGGACACACATACACACCGCAGAACCGTACACACGCTGCCAGGTCATGCAGACACCTGTCTAGGCAGTCTGGCTGGACAATGTGTAATAATGACCTCCATGTGCACATGTACAGGGATTGGAGAAGAACAGACCTTTGGGATTCTGGCTCTTTCTCTCACCAACAGCTCACTCACGTTTTCTGAGTCTTCATGTCTCTATAAACTGGAGACATAGTCCTCGAACAGTCCATCACAATACAGTGTCTCCCCAGGTGGTCCCTACCAGTGAGCTTCCCTGGTCTCATCCTATGTGGCTAGAATGAATTTCTCTCAGTGCTAAGCATTCTCCATAGAATCTCCAGACCATTCTCTGTCCGGAGAACTCAGAGGGTCGACGGCAGAGGCCAGGGGCTGTGAACCGCAAGGAGGGCTGGTGTGCAGCTAATTCTGGGCTCAGCAGCAATACGTCATAGCAAATGCCCTGGTCAGCCCACCAAGACTAACCTGGCCACCTATTTTCTGAATCCAAAATAAAGGTTTTGATCCCATAGAAGGTGCTGGAAGTTACAATGAAGCCAGCAGCCTTTGAACTGGGGCCCGTTCTGGAAAATTCAGGACACAGCATTCAAACACACCACACCGTGCTCTTCCTGAAGAATGCGGCGTGGTCCTCTTCCGGGCCCTCTCTAATTGAGGAATGAGTTGGACGCCGGTGTGAGGAAGCACAATAAAGACAAACTGAACAAACATCTAACAGACAGACAGACAGATCTTGCCACACCACAACACCCTCCTAGATGCAGTGGGACTCTCACTGGTCACTTTGCAGTTACATTCTGGTTTACTTTGAGGGGCACACACTATCTTGTTTTCTGATCATGTGACCCTGAGACTCCAGCCCCCTCACCATGTTCCCAGAATGGTCTCCTTGGGGTCTCCGGTGCCTCCCACACCTGCTCTGTCAGACCCTCCACGCTAACAAGCTTCTTTTTGTACTATGAATATTTGAAGGCATGCTAAATGTGAACTTAAACAGTTTTTTCTATCTTACCACCAGCTAGCATGACGCAGTACCTGGTTGCCCATACTGAGGGCCAAGAAACTGGTGCCTCTAGGCCTGAAGTCTCAGCACAGGCAGAGGTGGGAAGCTTGCTGTAGTTTGAGTTTCTGTCTAAGAAACAAAAAGAAAAAGAGAGAGAGAAAAAAAAGAAACAAAATTGCAGGACTGAGAAAATAGGTTTCCTCTCAGAACACGGCTCTCCCCTGGACTTGAAGTGTGTAGACTTTATTTGGTTTTATGACACAGCCCCCGTTTTATTAGATTGCATGTCTACTATAGATTGATCAGAATCAGCTTCTGCGGTATCTTCAAATAGAAAAGCAACAGCCTCAGACAATACGAAGCAGTGTGCAACGCTGAGCGACACGGGGCTGACCAGACCAGGCGCTCCGGAACCCTTGTCCTCACGGGTTGTCCTGGTCTGTCTCAGAAGCGCTCCTTGACCTAGTGTGAGCCTGGCGTGATAGGTGCTTTTTCCTCAGAGCTCAGAGCTCTGTGGAGATTGGAAAGCCAAGGACTGTCCCCAGGGGAGCCCTGGTCACAGTTCACACTTTTATTGCTGCCTTTCGGCAGCGGCTGCTGACACAGGGACACCCCTCAGGAGTGGGGCTCCTGCACCTGGTCACTGCCTATCTGTACGGAGCAGAGCGGTAGCCTCTGTCTTGTCTTGCTTAAAGAGAAGGCTTAGCTGGGCATGGTGGCACACACCTTTAATCCCAGCTCTCTGGAGGCAGAGGCAGGCAGATCTAGGAGTTGGGGGCCACCCTGGTCTACTGAGTTTCAGGACAGGCAGGGATACACAGAGAAACCTTGTCTTGGAAAACAATGGTGGGGGTGCTTAGTGTATTAGCCAGATTTTCTATAGGAACAGAACTTCTAGAATATTATATATATATTTTTTATATATATATATATTTGTACATATATACACATATATGTATATGTGTATGTATATATATGTGCGTATGCTGGGGGTATTTGATTGGTTTATAGGGTGTGATCTGGGTCATCCAATAATGGCTGTGCAGTTCCAGTCTGTAGCTGAAGGCCTAGAGGATCCCTCCAGAGCTGCTGGTCTTCATTCTCTGTAGGAATCCCTAGGAAGGAGGTTCTAATACAGGTGGAGGATGCCTCGGCAGCAGGACAGAGGACCTTGCCAGAGAGTGAGGACAAGCAGGCGAAGAGCAGCTTTCACCCTTTGTCTTCTCACCAAGGCCGCCACCACCTTTGGAGCGGATCTTCCAGCTGCAAATGATCCAGCCAAGAATCGTCACGGTGCCCAGAGGCTTTGCCCGGACGCAGTCAAATTGACCACCAAGATTAGGCACCACACTTAGGCAGTGGCCAGTTTCTACTTCCAAATCAGTCCCGGAAATGTATTTGGAAGCTTGCAGAGTGACCAGCTGACCATGTGACATGGATGGTTTGGCAGGAGCCTGGCTTGTTTACTTTTCCAAGTGGGTATTACAGCAACAGTCATGGAAAAGTGCACAGTCATGTCTCTCAAAGCAAAGATCCTGTTTCCTCTACAGAAAAGGAGGAATGGGGCGGGGGTGGGGTGGAGTGGGGGACACGGATGATAATATAGAAGAGAAAGGCTGGGTTAGAGAGGAGGGTGTGGCAAGTCCTTTCTTGGTACAGGGTCCAGACAAGTTCATCCCAGAGAAAGTGACACTCAGAGTTCTCCATGCTGTAGGGCGGGTGCTACCAAAATCAGTGAAGGCCCAGATATTTCCAACTGAGGTAGACTCCCTTCCTTTCCAGCAACTGAAGGATTTTGCTTGTTAGCTTTTAACTGCTTTATTACCTGTGCCTACTTTATCAGGAGTAATCTATTTTTAACTGATAAGAACAGATACCACATTTGATCTTAGCCCAAACACCACAAACCAGAAAGGACAATATATTTTATTTTTATTATTTTTGAATTTTTGAGACAAGGTCTTGCTGTGACGCCTTGGCTAGCCTGGAACTTGATATGTAGACGAGGCTGGCCTCCAACTCATGGAAGTCTGCCTGCCTCTGCCTCTGGAGCACCGTGATTAAAGGCGTGTGACACTGTGCTCAGCAATGCCCGGCAATCAGTTTTAAAGGAACAGGTTGTAAAAGAAGCTAAACAAGTAGACAGCACACCTTCCCACACAGGTCAGTGTTCAGTTGAGAAACTGACTAATTGTAGTCTAGCTGAACTGGCAGCACCGTGAACCACAGTGCCGGGTGTGGTCGGTGTGTCCCTGTGTTTGGTGAGAACAGCTGCACCTGAATGTGGGGGTCAGCTCTCAACCTTGGGTGTCACTCCTTAGGTCCTGTCTGCTTTGGTTTTGTAACAATCTTTGCCTGAATGTGCGCATGTGTACCATGTGCGTTCCTGGTGCTCACAGAAACCAGCAGAGGGCATCACATCCCTTGGTACTGGAATTAGAGCTGGTTGTGAGTCACAGTGTGGGTGTTGGAAGCTAGACTCGGGGCCTTTGTAAGAGCAGCCAGTGCTCTTAACCATGAAACCACCTCTCTAGCCACTACCTTGTCATTTTTAGGTGAGTTTTCACTGAACCTGGACAAAGTAGCTTAGTGTCTTAGTCACTGTTCTACGCTGTGAAGAGACACCATGACCAGGGCAACTTCTATACAGGGAGGGGTTTGTTTACAGTTTCAGAGACTTGTAATTTTCATCATGGTGGTACACATGGCATGGAAGTAGTAGCTGAGAGCTACATTCTGATCCAGAGGCAGAGAGAAAGAGAGAGAGAGAGAGAGAGAGAGAGAGAGAGAGAGGGAGGGAGACTGAATCTGGTATGGCTTTTGAAACCTTAAAACCGTCCCTTGTGACTCACCTCCTTTAACAAGGCCACACCTCCTGAGCCTTGTAATCATTTTAAACAGGTCCACTCCATGGTGACAAGTCACTCAACTAAATGAACTTACGGGGGGTGGGGTGGGTGTGGGTGGGGGGTGGGGGGGAGCATTCTTATTCAAAGCACCACAGGTAGGGCGCCGGCCACTGAATCCCAGGGATCCTTCTGTCTCTGCCTCCCAGTGCTGAGATTGCAAACTCAAGACCCCAGGCCTGGTTTTTGTTTTTTAGTTTTTATTTATTGTTCACATGGGTCTGGAGGACTGAACTTGCTGTCAGGCTTGAGAAGCAAGCACTTACCAACTGGGCTCGTGCCTAAGCCAGGCCATTCCTTTTATTGCATTAAAAACTTGAACCATCTGAAGGCAGACATCATGTCTCCTTTTATCTCATCCCGCCCCCGGCCCTTATTTTATGTGTGAGTGTTCTGCCTACATGTATGTGTGTGCATGCCTGGTGCCCTGGGAGGGCAGAGAGGGTGACAGGTTTCCCTGGACCTGGAGTTACAAGTGGTTATGAGCCAACATGTGCTAGAAATTGAACCCAGGTCCTCTGCAGAAGCAGCCAGTGCTCCTCGCACCTGAGCCATCTCTCTAGCTTCTTGTTCTGTGTATTTGAAGATGAACATCACCAGTTACTTCAGCCTTTCCTGTGTCTCAGGCTTCCCCCTCCTTCCCCTGGCATTCTGGGTGCTCAAGCATGTATTCCTCTTTGCTGGTATCTCTTGAAGAGGGTGCTGAGAGTCCCATCACGGTCTCGGCGGCCTCAGAACCAACCTCGCTCATCTCTGTTGAACCTCCTTTGATGTGTCCAAGGGCATACCCACTTGGGTTCCTGGCCAGGGGATTACGGTAGTGGAGCCTTTGGAATTTCAAAGATCGTAGATCTCCAGGCTGCTATCAGGTGGCCCACTTAGTCTGATACTTAGGAATTTCATCCTGTCATGGAACTTGGGAATGGATCAAGGGAGAGGACTGAGGTTGGTATCTCTGATGAGGTTTTTTTTGGGGGGGAGGTGGGGTGTTCTTTGCTTGATTTTTAATCTAACCTGCACAATTATTATTCAAAAAGCTTCTTATCGTGAATGAATGTGTCAAGCAGGTAATTCTCTTTCAAGATCTAAGACTGCCTTAGAAGCCCCTTGGCATCAACCAGAGCTCTTCTCTGCGTGGCCTAATCCCAGGTGTCTGGATTTTGATGGACTCCCCTTATCCTGTGGTCATCCGTCCTTGGAGAAATGCCTTCTACCCGGAGACAATGGCTGTGAATGAACGAAGATCACATGCACCGAGGGGTACATTTCACGATAGCTAATGTGACTTTTTTTTTTCCTGTTCCTTAAGGCAAATTTTCTTTCTATAGCATTGCATGTCCGAAACATGAAAAATGTGCCAAACTTTTATCTACAAACACTGTTTCAGAGAGACAAGATCTGGGTGAGGAGGAGCAGCTGAAACTGTGGTGCCTCTGACGCTTTAGATGAGTTAGGTCCATGCAGCACAGGCACAGCAGATGAGTGAGAGGCTGGGGAGATTCTGCTAAGGGAGCGGGAGGGGTTTCCAGGAGGCCCTGCTTGCTGCTGGGCACCTTAAGAACCAGGAAACATCAGCACTGATGCACGCAGGTCTGCTGGCCCTTCCCCAGGCTCGCGACTTGGGGTGCATCTTACTGAGAGGATTCAGGAAGGGGAAATGAGACAGAAGCTGTGAGACTGTGAAGAAACGGAAGGCCAACACAAGTGCCCTCAAAGCTTCCCCCAAAATGGAGCTGAAAAACCAGACAGGAGGAGGGTGTGTGTGTGTGTGTGTGTGTGTGTGTGTGTCCAAAGTCAAACACGGAATGGGATGGGAGAAACATGCAAAGGTATTGACTGTCCACTCAAGTTAAAAATCACTCTGTCCTTTTTCGTGGGACTCCCTGAACAAGGCGAGGCTGAGTACAAATGAGGAGGCTGGGAATGGAGGGAGCCGCAAGGCGGGCAAAAGTTTCCTGGAGTGGGAAAGAAGTCCTGCAGAGGAGGCCCCAGTTGATGTGGCTTCTTACGCTCCCTCAGCTGGCGCCTTTTTCTTTCCTGAGACTCAGGATGCAGTGCTCATCCTAGCACTGAGTCAGATTGCCAATGTAACAGCAGTGATTTAGGGCTAAAGTAAAGCTAGCGCAAATGAGATTATTTTAGGAAAACATTTCCTCTTTACATAATGAATTATTACTGGTTTTGTCTCGCCCACCCAGTGGTGTGCTGAAACGTCACCAGCTTTGCTGTGGGCTTTACCATTTGGTTTATCTGGACACCGTCATGACACAGGGGTGTCCCCTTGAGAAAGTCCAATGGAGGTAGTGATTGTTCTTTGCACATAGGCTGAAAAATAGGTCAAATTCACAGAGCTTAGCATGCAAACAGAGAGAACTGGTCAGTCAATTGTCATAATGTCCATAATGTCTGCTTGGTGCTCCCTGGCAGCTGCCTGAGAAAAGTCTCCATTTTCCTTTCTGATAAAAAATGAAACAAAACAGAAATTGAGACCTTTAACATCAACCTAGCTTGAGGAATCGGCGTGTGGTGAACTTGAACACGTCACTCTCGATGCCTGTCTGGTTTTGTCCTGCGTGCCCGGGCTTAGGGCGGCATGACCACGGCAGAGTCTGCAAACGGTGCACACGTCCCTTCACGCAGTGGAGGAGATGAAGTCCGAGGCCTGGGCTGAGAAGCAGAGGCTGTTTGACAGCGCTGGATGGAAGAACGGAGCGTGTAGGAGGCAGGCTGAGTGTGAGCTTCTCGCAGATGGGCTCTGCCAATTGACGTCAGCAGCAGGAGCCGCCCCCGGATGCTGCGGACCAGCTGGGCCAGCCAACTGTGCAGAGCATCGCTCTCGGATTCAGACTGTCTTCTGTGCTAGCACAGGCCCTGGAGAGAGGGTGTGCTTCTGAATCCATGCTCCTCAGTTATGTAAGTCAGGAAGGTCCAGAACACAACTAAATCAGATTTTGATGCAGTAATGAGGTCACTGAACCCACAGGTTTGGGAGACAAATGATTTTGTGAGTATGTATAGGGCTCAGGAACCCGACCTTCCCACCTGTCGGTGAGAATGGGGTGATCTAACAGACCTACAGTGGCCTCTGAAGAAGTGTGGTGCACACTCAGAGAAAGGGGGTCTCCAAGTCACTAGAGACGTCACAGTTATTGGGCACTCGGGAGAGGGCAGGCAGCTTTCCGCACATGTAAAGTCGGTGCACAGAGGAAACAGCTGCCTACCTTCATGTGAGCCCAGTGGAAGGGGCAGAAGTGAAAAAAACAGACACAGGCGAGGTGTTTGCACAAGAAGGAGATGCTATACAAACAGAGCAAAGTCTGGGGGTTGGGGGGGCTTTTGGGGGGGGGAAGGTGGGAGTCAGCAGGTGACCAGGTACAGGTTTCCCTGAGATAGTTATCTGTACAAGGCCCTGAGGACTGAGAACTGAGCCACACAGATGTGGTGGGAGGGGAGGCTTTGGGAGAGGCTGCTAGGACGCCTGGCCATCACACAGTGTCTGTGTTTTAAGTAAAATGGAGACCCACAGAGAGTTTCTCAGTTACTATTCTATTGCTGAGAGGAGACACCACGACCAAGGGAACTTTTAGAAGACGGCATCTGATTGGGGGCTTGCTTACAGTCCCATAGGGTTAGTCCATGATCACCATGGTGGGGAGCGTGGTCAAAGGAGACAGACATGATGCTGGAGAGGAGCTGGGAGCTTAGTCCTGATCTGAAGGCATCAGGCAGAGGGAGAGAATGAGGAATTTGCAAGGAAGGGAGAGGGAGGGAGAGGGGGAGGAGGAGGAGGAGGGAGATGGGAGAGAGAGAACGAGAGATGGTGAGAGAGAGGGAGAGAGAGAGAGGGTGGGAGGGAGAGAGGGAGAGGAGGTTTGGCATGGCTTTTGAAACCTCAAAACCCACCCTTAGTGACACGCCTCCTCCAACAAGGCCACATCCCCTAATCCCTCCCAAACAGTTCCACTAACTGGGGACCAAGCATCCAAACATATGAGTCTATGGGACCGTTGTCACGCAAACCTCCACAGAGGGTTTGAGCAGAGAAGTCAGTGCGACACAGCTGGCTTAGTTTTAGTTTTGAAGAGTCATTTTGGGTGAAGTCTGGAGACTCCCACTAGAGATGTGTCAGTACGTGCATGTGTGTGTGTGTAATACACAGGCCTGAAAATATTACACATTGGAAGGGCACCAAGCAGAGGCAGAAGAGGAATGCGTGTGGGCTGTGAGAGATGAGTCAAGGCTACCACTCTGCTTTTGGCTGCACTACTTGGGAGAAGTATTGCCACCTTCTAAAGTAGCTGAGCCGGACAGCCTTCCTCTGTGCCCCTCGTGTGGCAGGGACAGAGCAGGTGCCAAGTCCCCAAGCACGGGCACAGATTTCCTACCTCCGGGTTGTGACCAATCAGGTTGTTAGAAGCAGGGAGTCTGGGATGATTTTAGAAAGTCAGGTGGAATCGTGATCTGGATATGGGCCAGATCCCCAGGGATGCGGAGATTACTAATACTTGGCAGTCACACAAACCTCAGAAGATGCGCACGGAGCTGCGAGGAGGTCAAGAAGGACAGAGTCCGGGTTCTGTACAGCACGGGTGTTTAGCCGTACCACAGAGCCGTGTGATAAAGGGATGTTCTCCAGAGTGCTAAGGAGGTGAGAGGTGTCTACACTGAGACTTAGTAGGGCCTGGCTCCTTTGTTTCTGGCACAAGGTGGGTGGCTTGGCTCCAGCATGTGCTCCCGCCATGATGAGCTGACCAGTCAACAGCTCCCAAAGCAACAGAGGCTGGAACTCCCAAAACCTTAAGACAAATAAGCCCTTTCTCTTTATAAGTTGACCATCTCAGACATTTTTTACAGTAAGGAAATCTGTATTAACCAGATTTAACCGAGGTTCAAAATGTAGGAGATGATGAACATACAGAGAGCGGTGGAGTGTACACGCGTCCTGCAGAAGGCTCCCTTTCCGTCACAAGGGAGAACTGACCCGAACATACAGGAGAAGCAATCACCTGTGGGTAAGAAACTAGCTAAAGTGAAGGCAGATTGTAAAGTCCTTGTGTGAGGACTTGTATCAGGACTGGGAAGCTGCAGGTGCCCTCTCGTGGCAATGGAAGCCCTTGATTCTGCAGGGGAGGCTGACAGGGGAGGTAGACCCCCTTTTGTTGTTCTCAATCTCATAATGCTGGCTAGTTTTACATCAACCTGACACAAGACACAGTCATCAGTGAGGAGGGCGGAGCCACAGGTGAGAAAATGTATCCCTAAGATTCAGCTGTAGGGTATTTTCCTAATTAGTAATTGATGGGAGGGCCCAGCCCACTGAGTGTGAGGCCACCCATGGGCTGGTGGTACTGGGTTCCATAAAAAAGCAGGCCAAGCAAGCCGGTGAGTAGCAACACTCTGTGCCTCCAGGGTCCTTCCCTGTTTGAGTTCCTGTCCTAACTTCCTTTAATGGTGGAATATGGACGAGGAAGCGTAAGCCAAATACACCCTTCCTCCCCAACTCGCTTTGGTCATGGCATTTCAGCATAGCCATAGTAACCCAAACTAAGACACCACCAGTGAAATAATGTACAGAAGACCTGGGCTCAGCTCCCAGCACCCACGGGGCAGCTCACGACCACCCGTAACTCCAGTTCCAGGGAACCGATAGCCTCCTCCGTAAGTGGGGACTCATCTCCAGAGCTGTTAGCATCTAAGGTCTCTAGAATCACAATTTCATTTTGGATCTTTGGGTTCTGTCCCTCGTATGCTGCCGCGGCCCACCAAGGTTGACAGAGAGACGCAATCGTAGGTGTAATCCCTTCTAGACCTCAGCAGAGGGACCACTGTCCTGGCCAGTGCCATACTGAACAGTCAACAGTGGAACCCCAAGCGTCTGAGCTCAGGTTTTTTTTTGTTTGTTTTTTTGCTTCAGAATTCCTCAGGTGCAGATCATCAGCAATCAAACGTCCCCACAGAAATCCCACACCTGCAGACAATGCAGAACGCCAAGGCCTAGGCAGCCCCTCACCCAGCAGTGCAGGAAACAATTATGTTGTACATAACTAAAAAAAACTTCCTCAACAGTCCCTCTCTTTCCTCTCCCAGCTCTTGCTACATTATGTACATAACTAATCTTCTCTTGGGCTGAATTAGTGAGTGTCATTTCTATTCTGGGCTAGATCCTGGTTGCTGTTCAGATCTCAAAGGTTGAAAGAGTGAGGGTTTCATTGTGAACACCGGCCACACTGACGAGCCCCTAGAAAGTCCAGGGCCACATGGATGTTTTCATTGTCTGTGTGATTTCTTAAAGTTAACTTTCCTCATGAATATGCATCTATTCTCTCTCCAGGTCTGTTAGGTAGGATATACTTTCCACTCCTCTTTGAAGTGTAGGTGGGACCGTGTGCCTTTCAATGCAAAGGACCCTGCAAAGAGGGACCTAGGAAAGACACTGCTAATTCCTCCTTTGGCTAGGATGGGGAGCTCAGGTAGTGTTGACTTTAGGTGACTATAATTCATACAGCCCTCTACCTACCCACAGTGAACATAAAGCGTGAGCAAGAAATAAGGTTCTTTGAATCCAGCTAGATTTGGGAGCTGTTTGCCACCACAGCAGAACCGAGGCTGCCCTGACTTGTACACCCAGTGTCAAGCTGAAGCTTCACGGGGATTGCTTCTCCGCAGGGTAGCAGTGTGCTGGTGTCAGAAGGCAGCAATCGCTTCCTTTTACGAACCTACGATTTCCGTGAGGTTGACGCGTGTTTTCTGACTGTGGTAGTTTGAGTGTGAACTGTTCCCCACAGGCTTCTGTGTTGGAACAGAGTCCTCAGTTGGTACTGCTGTTTTGGGAAGTTTTAGAAACTTCGAGGTAAGACCTCTGGCAGAAGAGGATTGGTGCCAAGAGTCGGGTTGTAGCTGTGGTAACCCTGGTCGTGAGGTGAGTAAGCCTTTGGAACTTGGCTCAGAGACGCGGGTAGGAGATTTTCAGGACGATGTGCAGAGAGGTTAGTGGGTCATTGTGGTGAGAGTTTGGAAGACCAGACTAAGGTTGTAATGTGGTTAATGTAGGTTCTGTTCAACAGGGCTCAGAGGAGAGCAAAGACTCCGTCAGGAACTGGGCTAGAGACCACGTGTGTTGCATTCTGACAAAGATCTGCTGTGATCCGCGTTCTGACATCTGAGTGAGGCTGAATCCCGCAGGCTGCGTGTGGTGGAGAAATCATAGTTCTAACAACATGCAGGCTGCGGTATGGTTACTGCTCGCTGTGCTCAGTCAGGCTTATGGAGAGAACATGGAACAGAAAGAGCAGGAAGTCATGAAACTGTGCAGTTCAGTGAGGACAGCAGCAGGACGCCAGTGATACCCAGAGCACAGGTGGTGTCGCCGTGAGGGTGAAGAGGTGAGACTGGAACCATATGGAACTGTAGGAACAGTACCCAGAGGCTGAGACCTCCACACCAAAGGCTCCAGGGAGCCAGTGCGAACCCACTGGAAAAACATTTAAAGTTCTCCGCTTGAACAGGAATCCCCAGGGAAATGCCTTTAGCTATTACAGGCACTTGGAAGTCTATAAAGCCTTAGTTGAGGGAGGAGCCCAGCTACCCCTTAAGCTGCAGCAGAGCTTAGCATTGTTCATATATATATGTATATATATAAAAAATGTATTATATAATAAGATATATTATATATAAATAAAAGTGTATATATATGTATATATATGTAGGCATGTATATACTTTTTTTCTTTTGAGACAGAGTTTCATGCTGAAGCCTATGCTAGGCTGGAACTCAGTAGGTAGTCCAGGGCCTGGAACTCACAGCAATCCTCCTGACTCAGCTTTCTGAGTTCTAGGATTGCAGATGTGAGCCATCTTACCCAGCTGGTGTGTCTGTGTTTCAGTTCATTACACTGGTGTCTGTTTTGAGTTGTCCATCTGTCAGGTGTCCATTTTTTTCTGTGTCTTCAGTACAGCTCAACTCTTGATTTATAACATACGAATGACATGAGACAATTCCCTCTGCCGACCATTTCCTAGTAATTTAAATTTATTGTTACAACTAGCTTCTCTGCTGTATTTAGTTTTGCAACGTTGGCTGTTCCGAGTTCAGTTGTACATCTCAAATTGGTCAACTCCTGGCTGCCTTTCTCTCGTGTCTGTGATTGCTCGGGGTCTACTTCATGCCTTAAGCTCTATCTTTAAATGATGTCACCCTGAGTTTCTTGTCTTACTCACACTGCTGTGAGCTCGAGGCAGGCACATATTCCACCTAACTTTTATTTTTTTGTCTGTTTGACATATTTTATGTTGTCATAAATTGTTAATTCCCTAATACATTTTCATTAATTTTGTTCTAAACAATCACTAGCCTTTGGATCTAATTTTTGAGATGAGGATTGTATTTACTTCAGCTTTTTAGCTTTCCAAGTTGAAGCTCACCTTGGAATCTAGTCTCCTACCAGCTTAATCTTTAACAGACTTTGATGACATTTCAAAATCAAACTCTGCAAATGAATATTGAATTTCTGTTCTTTCCAGGCTCTGTCTGGGCTTACTCCGTGTTGTGTCATATGCAGCTGGCCTAAGAGGAGTATTTTGTTATCTGAAAATTTTAAATATGGAGTTGACCAGCATGTAATACCAGCGTTACAAGGGCCCCAATATAGAACATTTACAGAGAAGGAAAAATCATTAGCACTGCCAATTTCAACACTTCCTGGGGTTTGCTTGAAAACTCAATATTCAGTCAAGAAACATGGGGCCTGGAATCTTTCCTCCCTGCAAGGTAGCAAGTTAGTCTGTCATTCTTGGGGGACACTGGTGAAGATGGACAGGTTGTCATTCATGGCGTGAATAGTTCCTAGGAGCCTAGTTCCCCAATTCCCAAAAGGCAAGGCAGAGGATATTTAAACAAAACTAGCAATTGTCTGCAATACAGGAAAACACCCTGGAGTTCGGCCCTGGAAAGCATTTACAGTAAGCGTGCCCTTTGGCTCAGCGGGGACACAGAGTTTTGACACTAGACTAAGCAGCTGCCTTTGTCATGGAGGCCTTTCCATGTAGGCCCTGCAAAGGCAGTCCAAAACTCAGCAGGCAGGCCTGAAGCCATATCCAGACACACGGAACTATCTTCCAATATCCAGCTCTTCAGATAGTTGAAGGATTAAAACTTTCCAATTATTTTTGCTTTGGAGATGTTCCCATGTATAAATGCTGATGTTGACATCTGTCTTAGGGTGTAAGAGCAGCTAAGGAAAGGATCCAGAGCTGCTGAGGTAGCCTGGAACTTGCAGTAGAGGCCAGGCTGGCTGCTCTGAGTTCAGTGGTACATCTCAAATGGATCAAATCTTGGCTGCTTTTCTCTTGATGTCTGTGTGGTTGCTCTGGGGTTTACTCTACATCTTAAGTTCTCATAGACCTGCCTCTGCTTCTCAAGTGCTGGGATTAATGGTGTGTACCACCATGCCCAACTATGAGCTGCCTCTGCTTCTCAAGTGCTGGGATTAAAGGTGTGTACCACCATGCCCAACTATGAGCTTGGTAGTATATAATCTCCATTTTAGTTGAGATTTTGGATGGGCATGCTGGGGATTGAACCCAGGACCTCAAAGCAAGCGCTGGACCATAAAAAGACACTTCCAGCTCCTTCGTAGTTGAGATTTATATTTTATTTCCCTTCCATAAACAACCTTTTCAGATGTTGGAATCTGCACGATATTATGACTTCACGAGGGCATATAATCTATGGGAGAAAGACTAGTCACCAGTCCAGATACTTACCATCATCAAGTCCTCTTCTCTGAGCCTGTGCTGCCTCGTTTACCTGTGCCCACTGGAGCAGACCTCTCGTTATCTGAGGACATCTATCCCTGGAATGGTGACCACTGGGAATCAGGTCTGTGAAAACAGATGAACCAGTTTTACACATCTAACTCATGTCTCCACTGATGAAATTAATATGACAAGCGTCGATACCCACTCATCTTGTCCTCAGGTGGGCTTGCGGTGTCTACCTGGGGGAGGCAGACACGGCTGCGTTTGAATTATTATGGGTGAGGTAATCACAGCAAACACAGGTCAAGCATTTTATAACGTTTTGAGGGTGCATGGAGCTGTTGCTCGATTCAGCCCCTCTTGGTCTTTCTCCTAGGGTGGCTGGCTACATCACACGATGCTTATTTGGTACCTGGCAATAATATAAAAGAGTATCATCTCACAGGGCACATTGCATTTTAGGGTGATAATTGTACATTTGAGGTGTTCTAACAGTTCACTGGAAAGTTCCGAGGTGTTCATTGGATTATACTTTTCACAGCAGATGCAGCAGCTGAGTACAGAAAACCATTTTCACAAGACCGCCTTTGCCCAGGGTCTTAATTTTCCCTCCACATGTGGAAAGACCGCAGAGCAAAATAGCCTATGAGATTTGACTCACGTGTACCTCAGTAGGGGTTGAAGCCAGCATGGGCCCTGCCCTACTCCAGAGCCCTGTTCACAGAGCTACTTCCACTCGTGCTCACTGTCAGCGCAGGTTGAAGCTCTCTTCCTTTCCACATAGACGATCTGCATAGAGTGACAAGAACACACACAGGCATTTGTACACAAACACAGTTGGTCTTCTTGTCCCCCAAGCAACCGGTTAACCCTGAAGGTGTCAGAGGAAGTGGTTGTCTCTGACAAAACCATGAGGGGTGACAGGTGCGTTACTCAGTCACTTCCTGGTCCCCAGCAAACAGTAGAACTGGGTTTGGTGACTTTATCCTTGAAGCATCAGTTTACCACATATTGGGACATCTGGGGACGTGGCCCAGAGGCAACCAGAGGTGTCTCAGCAAGAGAGGTCATTGGCCTGGTCATCCCTCACCAGTCCCAGGGAGAGTGGGTCATTCTGTGACTATTGGCCCTTTCAACATCTGGCTAACCACTACCTGTGCCCAGGATCACACATAAACCCCTAAAGTGTTTCACTTAAACTTCTGTTTGATGTGGGGTTGTAAATATCTGCAAAGTGAGTCTCGGAGGAGAGGGTTCATCCTAGCTGAAATCCCTGGCTCTTGGGTTCTTGGGTAGGGCACCAGGGGTGTGGCTGCAGTGCCCAGCCTTGAACTGCTGTAATCAGATGGAGAGTTCCTGAGCTGCCTTCTCCTTGTAGAAGCTGACGGGGCGGCAGGGGGGGCACGTGGCATGGTGGAGCTGAGAACACTTTTGCATGAGCAAAAAGCAATGAAAAGCTAGAGAAAGTTCAGCACTTGATCGCATGTGGAATCCCCGAGTAGCTGCTGGACTTACCTTTGTCTTGCAAGGGGTTCTTGGGAATCTGCAGTTGCAGAAAGGTCCCTGTGTGACATAGTTACCCTCAGCAATGGCTGCTCAGAGCACAGTCCTCGGCTCTGCTGCTCTGGTCAGCAGAGCTGTGGGTATCTAGGCCCTCTTCCCAGACCATGGTACCATCATGGAGGACCATGATCACGTGAAGGGCTTAGAGCTGCTTCCTAGACATCCTTCCTAGATGCTCAGGAAGTTCTCAGCCTGAGGTTTCCAGCCAGGACTGTCGATGGCTGTGAGTACTTGCCTTCAAGCTTTGCTGGGGCTGGTGGGAATAGTCCAGCCTGGTGGCATCTGGGCTTCAGTCTTCAACCCCCTCCTGCTCCCCTCCCTTGAAGAGTCCTCTAGACTAGTGGTTCTCAACCTTCCCAATGCTGCGACCCTTTAATATAGTCCCTCATGTTGTGGTGACCCCCAACCATAAAAATATTTTTGTTTACTTCATAATGTAAATATCTGATATGCAGAATGGTCTTAGGTAATCCCTGTGAGAGGGTCATTCAACTACCCCCTCCTCCAAAGGTTGAAACCATCCTTAAGAGCCACTCAAATACTCATGAGAAGAGCTGGAATCTTTCTGAGCAGCTCGAACCTAGGTTGCAAGCCCCAGCCACTGGTGCTGACAGGGAGCAGGAGGCAGGTAGTTTGTGGCCTCCATGGCCACCAAGGGGATCTGTCTGTGCTTTGACACAGGAGGAGCCGGGTTGAGAGCCTGAGCTCAGAGGTTCCCAAAGGCTTCCTTTACATAAGTGGGCTCCTTTAACTAAATAGACAATTACAAAACAAAACAACAAAAGAACTCAGCACAGCCAGTTGGAAGTGTGCGAAAGAAAGCCTGGCTCCTTCATATCTGAGGCAGGGGACACAGAAAGACTTTCCTCTACCTGAGAGTTGAACCTACAAAGGGGAAAACTTATTCTCATGGGTGAGTAGGAAAATTCAGCACAACTACAGTGCATAGGGTGCAACAAATGCCTACCCAAAGCAACATCCCTGGCTCCCTGCTGTCTGCCCAACTCATGCATGTTTGTTGCTTTGCTGTGGGATGCAGTGAAGTGTGAATTTGTCCCACCATGGCCTGGGCCCTCTCATGCACGAACCTCTAGAGATATTAGCTGGAAGAGGCTCTCGGAAATGTGTCATGAGAGGCCACCTCTGGCTGCGGGGACAGACGCTGGGACTTGAGGTGAAGTTTACACAGGTTTGGTCTGTTACCTCCTTCCTTACACAGGGTAGGGGATGGAGGAGTGAGGGGTCTGCGTTGGCCCTGGGTTTCCTGCTGGTCATGTACTGTGAGCAGACCGGTCTCTCCCATCTTCCATTGAGCTCTAGCTGTAAAGTATGCACAAGAGTCTGTGGTGGCTTCTCCAGAGTTTCTGTTACACAGTGACAGGCCTCCCTGGCTCTTGGCTGTTTTTTCTAGCCCCAGCATCCTGGTGGGGCCCAAGCATTTGCCATTTGGCTTCAAGCCTAGTGTGGAAACTTGGGCTGTTTAGCTTCAGTTATTTACTTCTTTAAAAAAATCAGCTTATTAACTTTATTTTAAAGTATAAATTTGTATACATAGAAACTAAGCCCAGTAAAGTGTATGGTCTGATTAGCTCTGACAAGAGTATACAGCAATGTAACCACTGCCATAACACAATTATGAAATATTTCCATTGCCCCCAAGTTCCCTTCAGGCAGGAAGACTCGCTCTTCAGCCTTTTCTCTCTAACGTCTCAGAAAGGAGAACCACCCTTTCCGAGCTTGGCTGTGCTGGGCTTCTTTGGCAGTGCGGAATGTTTGTGAAGTTTATCCTGCTGTGGACTGGTTGTCTGTGTTCCCTAACGGTCACATTTTGGATCTTACCCCTCCTGGAAGTGATATCAGGAGGTGGGCCCTCAGGAGTGACTAGGCCTTCAGGATGGAGCCCTTAAGATGGTGTGTGTGAGCCAGGCAGTGGTGGTGCATGCCTTTAATCCCAGCACTCAGGAGGCAGAGGCAGGTGGATCTCTGTGAGTTCCAGGCCAGCCTGGTTTACAGAATGAGTTCCAGGCCAGCCAGAGTTACAACAGAGAAACCCTGTTTCAAAACAAATCAAAACAAAAAATAGTGTGTTGGGGGAAACAAGGGATCCCTTTGTTCACTACCTGTGAGGAGACCAAGGTAAGCAGGGGTGCCTGCAAACCAGGAATTGGGCCCTCATCAGACACCAGATCCACAAAGATCTTCACCCTGGACTTCCACATAGAGGAATAGGCCTGTGTAAAAGCTAGGAAGGGTCTATACTTCAAGAGTCTATATGAAGGAATCACATTCAGAGGCATGTGTAGTCCGGATGGAATGTAGAAAGAATGTTATGAATATTGGTACACACCTTCAATCTCAGTATTCAGAAGGCAGTGGTGGTGCACACCTTTAATCCCAGTGCTTAGGAGACAGGAGGCAGAGCTCAGAGTTTAGCAAGGCAAAGGGATGGTACACATGGTGGGGTTACAAGTTCAACAGAGGTTGAAAAACATGGTTTGCAGGATATGTTAAGTTTAAGAAACAAATGTATTCTTGTAAGGTATGGAGACTTAATAACAATGTATAATAACGGGGCTCCTGTTCTGGTCTCACAATACCAACCAAGACCCACGGACATTTTCCCGAAGTGAGATCTGAGGTCATACCTACAAGGTCTGTGATCTCTTCTCAAAGGTCTGTGATGTCCATGCAAGAGACCGGCTGGCAAGGAGGATTCTTTGCCCGAATTTTAAAGGCATGCTCCTTCCAACCTGGAATGACTGTGCCTGTATTAATCGAGGTCCATTTGCAGATATTTTTTGCGCGTAATTCTTAACTCGTTTTACACAAGGCAAGTTAGAAGTCAGGCATACTTAAAGTTCAGTGGGGAGGGCTCAAAAGGCATCAGACAAAAACAAACAACGTGAGTCACACTATGTTTCAAAATTCAGGCCTCAAAAACCTTAGAGAATTATTTTGTGTTTATGAGTGTTTTGCCTGCATGTGTGTCCGTGCTCTGTGTACCTGTCTGGTGTCCACAGAGGTTAGAAGAAGACAGTGGACCCTCTAGATTTGGGGGCCACAGAAGGCTGTGAGCTGGGTGCTGGGAACCCAACCAGTCTCTGTGGAGCAATAAGAGCTTCTGACTGCTGAACCATCACCCAGGCGAAGACAAAGCATTTGATACACAATTGCAAGGCGTTTTCACGCTTCCTTTACTCGAGGCCTCTCTCTTATGCCTTTCTCTCAATTAATAAAATTAAAGCACAAGAGCATCTAGCCGGTGCCATGGGGCGCTGAGGCCCTTCCTGAACAGCAGTGTGCGGCCGGAGAGGGCAGGGCTGCTGCAGTCACATATGGTCTCGGTGATTTGTTGCAGCAGAATGAAACTGTAGGGTGCCGCTGTCAGCAGAGCTGGACGGAGACTTCCTGATGTAGAAATGACATCTTTGGCTGTGCTGTGCCCTTCCCCCACAACACACACGGAGGAGTGCTGAAATACAGGCAAAATGCAGGCACATTGAGAATAAAATACAGGTAGCGTGCTTTCTAGTTCTCAGTCCTCACGCAGGATTGCTGTGTGCCTCTGAGTAGGGCTGGAGTGCTCCTGGAGAGAAAAGGAAGACAGAGGTTTAACTGGTCTCACACACTCGCTTTCAGCTTCTCTTCTACAGCAGAGCTTGAGAGTGGCAGTCGCTGGTTGTCATGCACATCCTGGGCAGCCTGGCCTGAGCTCCCCGAGTCGCCTGCCACAGCAGAGCGCCCTGACTCCAGAAGAGGGGTGGCTGCCCTGCTCCAACACCAGGCACTCTGCGCCAAGCTGATGCTTCCTTGTCTCAGCTCAGGGCCGGGAGCCAGGCTGCAGCGATGACGCAGATGCTCAAGAGCGCAGGGGCGGAGCCAGCAGGGGACAGGTGCCACCCACTCTGTCTTGTCCTTGGTGAATGTCACCAGGATCTGACCCACCTCCTTCCTCCAGACAGCTCCTGGTTCCCCTTCTCTCCACAGACATCCATCTAGGACTCCGTCTGTAGACATTTACAACATGTACCATCTCACCCGTTCGAATGCTAAAAAACTGGTTTTTCTAATGATTTTCTAGCGACATTTCTAATCCAGCTTCCCCAATTTTCTATAAAACGTTATGTTATGTACTGCATTGGCTGTCTGAAATGGACTCGTCCAGCAAGGTCCATCAACCATCAGTTTAGCAAACCAGGTTGTATTTGTTACACCGGATCTCTACTGAGCAGTTACTCTGACAGGAGATGGGCTGAGACGGAGGTGATGGAAGTTATTTTCGAAACTGTCTTAAGGCTAAGACCTCACAACAATTTCTTCTTTGTCGAGCACCCAAATCACCACCTGTCCCATTCAGCATAAAATCCACCATTCATCAGCAGCATTCACGGCTCCTGACGATGTGAGGGAAGGTGTCAGTACTAGCTTTTCTTTCACTGGTTGCCTTGCCCCAGCTGCTCTCTGGCCGCACTGAATCTCCATCCCTGCTGGAGAGAGAGGGCTCAGGGAGCTGCCAGTAGTTCAGGTCACCTCTTAAATAACTGGCCTTTCCTCCTGCTGGCAATCCCTGACTTCTCCCCTGCAGACGAGGGCGGGAAACCATGACACCCAGCCGTGTATGGGTCTTAAGGATGTTGACAGCATTGTGGCCTCAGAATCTGGGATCCAACCTCAGCTGTTTGTAACCCACCCAGAGGACGCTGAGACCCCAGAAGAGGAAGGTTTTGAAGTCCAAGGACCAGACCCCACTGAGTATTATGTCTGGTCTTTCAGTAAATTTGGAGATTGGGGAAAGGGAGTTAGAATTTTTATGGACTTAGGAAAAATCAAGGCAAGCTGTCTGCAGCTCCTCATTCAGAGATCAATGCTCTAAGGGCAGCCCCATCCTAACCTCTCCCCCCACTCCACCGCTACCCCCAACACCACATTGCAAGTGATGAACTGTGAGGTTTCTGGCATGCTAGCTTCAAGATAATCCTCAGTCAGGCATCTGGGACCCTCAGCAGAGCTCAGAAGCCCAGGTACCCAGCTGTGTGGATAACTCCTAGGCACTGTGGCTGCTGCTCAGGTCCGGCTCCCATGGAGCCCTGTTTCCTACTGCACTACATCCCTGTCCCCAGACCCTCCCACCCCCTCATTGCACTGCTTGGCCCCTGGGTTGATGCTGCTGGGTTTCCACACTCTGGTGGGATCTGGAGATGTAGGGAAAGTACTGTGAGCCTGGACTTCCCACTCCCCCAGGGTAGCAAAGGCAATGACCTCAGTTTGTTGGTAGCCAGCTGTGATGTTGCACTAGAGTGAATTTATCTTATTAGAAATCTGCATGCACGTTCACATCCCTGTGTAAACCGTTCAGGATCCCTACAGTTCTTTCTAGATTGCTTTTGCTGAGGACGCCCAGCTCCTGGATTCACACGCAGACCTGGAGTTTTGTTTTGTGTAACAACAGGCACCAGGGTAGGAGATGCTTTCGCAGTCTGTGGTCACTAGCCGCCACGGGCATTGCTTTGTAATTCATTTGTGCTTTGGCTGAGGCCGACAGGTCTGTCTGACCTCCCCACCCCCACTTGCCTGCAAACCCCATTTTCCGGGCTTCCTTGCAATAGAGCGCCTGCATATCCAACCACCCTGCATAACCATCTCCACTGTGGAGGAGAAATGGTTCTGCCTGCACTAGGCGTAGCATGGAGCATGCTCTGTGCATAGCTGCAATTCTCAAAATATAAAGATAAAATATTTAAAGTTTTTTTTTTTTTTTCTGGAAAGACAGAAAGGCACCTCTGATCTCCTCCCCCTTCCCTGGACTGAGTGGGTGGGTGGGTGGAGGCGGGGGTGTTGTCCACGTGCCAGGCATGATGGCCTAACAGTTTGATTTATGAGTCTGATAATAAAAATCCCATTAGGCTTCTCTCATTGAGAAAAAGGAACAGGAGGAAAAAAAAGCTGTGTGTGTCACCAGGCAGCATTGACGCAGGCAGCTCTGACGGCAGCAGCCTCAGGCCGGGCGGGGGGCGCAGGGGGAACCATGAGGGGTGCGCGAGGGCCGACTGCCTGAGAGCAGGGCCGCGGGTCTGCTTCTGTATCCCCCACAGCCCATCCCCCCTACCAACACTTTGCTCCCTCGACTAGCCACTGGACCCATTCCCAAACTCTGGGTCGCTCCCCAGGTGCCGCCCACGCCCACCACCATCATTTCTACAATGCCCTACGCTTCAGGAGACCTGCAGCATCTCAAGGACCCACCGAGTGGTAGCAGGATGGCCAAGCACCCCCTGGCGTGGGAGAACTGGAGGGGTCAGGGCTGGGAGTTGCAGGGCTTCATCTTGAGGAACACGTGGAGCATAGGTTGGGGCTGGGGTCGTTACTTCCTGGGAGATTCTGCCATACTGCTAAACAGGGGACCTTTACAGATGCAAGCTGCATCTCTCCCTTCCCCAATCCGTGCCTGTTGTTCACCACCAGAGTTTTATTCTGCCTTTAAAAACTGGAATTAGTGCACTTCTGGTACCAGCCCCCCTGCCTGTGGCTTGAGCCTCAGGGGAGGGTGGGGACATGAGCCCTGGCAGTCTCAAAGCTGGGGTGATGTAGACTCTGCCCCTGGGCCCACTAGTCATTGTGCTTCTGGTATCAAAACAAAGCAAGCAGAGGCCTGCAAAAGCAGGCTGGCTCTCCAGTCTCCAAGACCCAGTGGCCAGTTTAACTCTTTCGAGTGTGCTAGGAAATTGATCCTTATCGCGGAGGCAGAGCTTGGCACCTATTATGGTACCAGCTAGCCGTTTCTTGTTCTGTAGTTTCCATACCCACCCAGGATGCGTCGTGTATAAGGTCTGGGCAGCTTGGAGGGAGACTTTGGAAAACCCTCTGTGGACTTCCTTCTCAACTTCAGAGAACCCCTGTAGTCCTGACATGAAGACATGAGGCTCCAGTTCTCATGAATGAAGACTCGCGGAAACAGTATTCACAAAAGCCCAGAGGTAGACACAGCACAGATGCTTGGTGACACGACTAGGTGAACTGTCTGGATAACTGAATGCTTTTGAGCCACAACAAGTGAGGCCCCACACTGGCTACTCCTGGGGTGGACCTTGTGGACTCTGCTGAGTGAAATAAGCCAGCCACTAGGGATGCATCCAGCCAGCATGATTCCACTCACAGGAGGCACTAAAACTGTCAGCAGGGGCCGATGGTTACAAGAGACCAGGGCTGGGGATGGGGCGTCACCGTGTAGTGGGAATGGTTCCTGTTTGGGATGATGGAAACGCTTTGGGAACAGATGGGGTGAAATTTCACAATGTTTTATCAGCTGTATACCAGGTGGGGACTGAACCTGAGGTTTTTAGTGTTTTGGATCATCCACTCAGCGATGGCTGAAATGGTTCCCTTTCTGATAAAAAGACACAGAGCCTATGCACCCATCTCTCTGGTGTATCCATACAAACATGGCTGTATTTAGACATGGCACTTCCCCAGGCTCGGCCCCACCCCAACTCAGTTCTAGGAGCAGCATACCAGCAGCTGCTGATGGCTCTGGATTGTAGGGACACGGGAGATGAGGGTCGCAAGGCTTCACTCCTGCCTTTCCACACTTGCAGAAGGACCATCATGTCTACACAGGCACATGTGGACGTGGGCACCAGGGCGTGGGTATGGGCAAAGGATCACCATGTTTACTTGTCACACTCACAGAAGGAGCGCCGTGTCTACATGTCCACACAAGCGTGTCTGGGCATGGACCAAGCTCCTGTATCCTCTGGGAAGTTTCTTTGATGGTGCCACATCACAAGGGCCTTCTGGCCCCAACACTACCGCAAGTGCATTTGTGTAGTGGCCTTAGTGGAAGAAAAATAATTTTGACCTTTGTGGTTACTGCTAAACTAAGTACATACTGTTTCTGTTGTTGTTTATTATAAATTTTTGACTGAAAACAGCAGAAATGTATGGTCCAGTTCACCAAGCCCAGCGTGGAGTGGGTTCTTCTTGGGCTGTGACTAAGGCGTCTGACAGCCGTGCCTTTCTGGTGGCACTCTTAGAAGAGTTTGTCCCTCAGCTTCCAGAGCCACCTGCGTCCCTTGGCGCATGGTCCCTTTCCAACTTCAGAGTCAACAGCTCTGCACATCTCTTTGACCAAGGCGAAGGCGCCTAAGCATTCTTGTGATGAATTAGCCTACAGGCATAGCGTAGGCCTCTCTCCGCCCATACCCACACCCTTGGTCTCATCGGAAGTGTGACGCTTGTCCTGTCAGGCGTCACAGCCCCCTATCTGCAGATCAGGGCCTTGCTTTTCACCCACTGCACTAGAGAACTGTTGGGGTTCCCGATTTTCTCTTGTTCTACTGGGGCGCTGAGGTCTCCAGGCTGGCTGGCTCACAGCAGATGAGTAATCAAAGAACAAACTGGCCAAGGCCTCTGTAGCACTTCGGTTTTTCCTGTCAGTGCCTTGTTCCCACTGTGGTGACTCCCTGGGATCTCACTCCGTCATCATTACCCCGGCTGAGCTCCTGGGCTTGTCGGTTGGCTGAGTGGGTTTTGGTTCATGCCGAGGCCCAGGAGCAGCCAGCCAATGGTCCCTGTATGCTATCTACTTCTCACTAAAGGCAATCTGAGCATATTACCTGGCTGGTACCATTTTAATTTCTCTCTCTCTCTCTCTGTCTCTCTCTCTCTGTCTCTGTCTCTTTCTCTCTCTCTCACCTGTGTGTGTGTGTTACTGGAGACAGAAGCCAGGGTCTCATGTATCTTAGGCAAGCCTTCTACTAATGTGCTCCAATCCACATCAAAATGCTGAGATAATAATTTTTGTACCAGAAGCCCTGTCTTTTCAGTTTGCATCGGGACCAATGGCTTTCAGTAAATGTGCCAGTTAATGCCGATTATTTAGCATGACAGGATCTATAATCACTGGGCATGCCTCTGGAGGGTTACCTTGATTGTGTCAGTTGAGGGGGGAAGCCCTGCCAGATGCTGCAGGCACCAGTTTGGCCGTGTTGCTGTATGTGGAGGCTTAGAGGAGGACAGCCCTTCACCTTTTCCCGTGTGCTGGTATACAATATTTTCTGGCCAAACTTGGAATTCTTTTCTGCTTCTTTGATTTTCTTTCTGTACGAGGTTTGGTTTCCCAGTTGACGTCATCCGTGGACTCTGCTCAATGTATCGTATCATTTTACAATGACTTACAGTTAAAACGTTTTATTAGCCTTTCAGCTTGTATTTAAGATGGATGGGAATAAAGCAGGATATAAAAGATAATTGACAGGCACAAGCAACCTCTTTAAAAATGAACCTGGAGACATTTGAAATAAATTAAAGATGTTGATTGCCGCCTTTCCCTGGTTTGTATAGAATTTCCTCAGACATGTGGTTGCGTGAGATTTTCCGTCTTTCATCAAGTCCAGCGCATGTGTGTGTGTGTCCTAACAACCATCTTGAGACTCTCATTGTATACATTTATGTTTTATTTTAATATTCCTATGGCTACAAAAAAAAGTAATTGAAAAAGAATTTTGATCAGAGATCAAATAGTAAATAGGTTCCACACCGTGACTGCATATTCTTTTATTTGAACCTCCATCTGGGTCCAAATCTTAGCATTTCTCAATAGAAAATTCCGAATTTGCAAGACTCTGCCAACATTTCAAGACCCACTCAACATTGAGAACACCTCAAATCCCAGGTCATCTTCATAATGTCCAGGGACACCTACTGCATTCTCACATGGGTGAGTCCCTGTCCTGAGCACTGAGAAGGGACGGGGTGACTCACCTTGCGAACAGCTGACTGGAGATGCTTCTCGCCCATAGGTGCTGCTTCCCTATTATTTTAAAGACTAATTTATTCCACAAAGGTTCTGCAGTTCAATCCCAGTTCTGTGTTTAGAAAATGCATGCCTTTGGCTGTCTTCAGAAAGGGGGTGGGGGGTCATGTTAGTGTTTTGTTTCTTTCTGTGTGTGTGTGTGTGTGTGTGAGAGAGAGAGAGAGAGAGAGAGAGAGAGAGGGAGAAAGAGAGAGAGAGAGAGAGAGAGAGAGAGACTAAAGATGGTTAGCTTTTAGCTTATCAGTGATAAGAGTCATCCCCATTTTACTGACAAACAGAAGTTTAACCTTACCAAATGACTGTAAATTTGCAAAGTAAGAGCATGGCAGAGGCTGGAGAGATGGCTCAGAGGTTAACAGCACTTACTGCTCTTGCAGAGGACCCAGGTTCAGTTCCCATCACCCACATGTGTAGTTCACAGCTCTCTGTAAGTCCAATTCCAGAGGATCTAATGCTCTCCTCTGACCTTTGTGAATACCACACACACACATGGTGCACATACATATGTGTAGGCAAAACACACACATACATAATTACATTAATACATATAATTAAAAATTAAAACATGACAGAAGCAAGAATAGAAAACATCTTCTTCCAAGTGCTCATTTCCAGTGTATTCAGTTACGAAAGCTGTAGTCCGCAAAGCGAGAAACACACTTGTTCAATTTTATAGACAAGGGACACAGAAGTGTGCTTTTAGATTACACACTTTAAAATACCTGAGAAAAACCAGCCCCAGACACTAACCACACCAGTTCAGTGAACCAAATTACTAATTATTTTAAAATTTGTGCATATATGTTCAAACTGAAATTTTTTATTTAATGCTCTTTAGAAAAGAACATTATTGTGGATCAAGAGCATACAAGCCCTTTAAACAAGAATTTGACATTGTCTGATGATAATGGTGATGGTGATGATGATGGTGATGGTGATGATGGTGATGATGATGATGATGATGGTGATGATGATGGTGATGGTGATGATGGTGATGATGATGATGATGATGGTGATGGTGATGATGATGGTGGTGATGATGATGATGGTGATGATGATGATGATGATGATGGTGATGATGATGATGATGGTGATGATGATGATGATGGTGATGATGATGATGATGGTGATGGTGGTGATGGTGGTGATGATGATGATGGTGATGGTGATGATGATGGTGGTGATGATGATGATGGTGATGGTGATGTGATGGTGGTGATGATGATGATGGTGATGATGATGGTGTTGATGATGATGATGGTGGTGTGATGATGATGGTGATGATGATGATGGTGGTGGTGATAATGGTGATGATGATGATGATGGTGATGGTGTGATGATTGGAAAACCATTTGCACTCACCTTGTTTGTCAGCAATGCACTTCTAGGAACTTACCTAAAGTTATACCTCTCACTGTATGACTTAATAAAATAATTGAAGATTTAAAAAAAATTTATAAACTAATTAATAGACTCAGTGTTTGTAAAGTGTTCCACCTTACTTACTTAACTTTGAGGGTTAATCTCAACTGTCAGCTAAGTAGGATTTAGAATCACTTAGGAGGTGCATTTCTGGATATCTGTGAGGTCACTTTCAGAGAGGTTTAAAGAGGGAAGACTCATTTTGAATGTGGGCAGAGACATCCTATGAGCCACAACCAGGACTGAATAACAGGAAAAGAGAAAACAGCCACCTGAACACCAGGATTCTCTGCTCTCTGATTCCTGCTCAAATGAGATGTGAAGACTCATGCTGGGGTGCGGGGGTCACAGCTCAGAGCCACTTCTGTGGCCAGCCCTCCCCAGTAAGGTGGAAGGTCCCCGTAAACCAGAAACCATGAGACAAAATAAACCCTCTTCCTTAGACTGCTTCTTGTCTAGTGTTTGGTTACAGTGATGAGTTATGAAATGTATAAATCTCTCTCTGTCTCTGTCTCTGTCTTTCTCTCTCTCTGTGTGAATACAAGTACATGCACTTACTGCCCTGTCTGCCTGCTTTAAGGCCAAGGAGAGTACACGCAGAATCAGTGAGCACAGCCCACTTCCAGCTCCTAACCTCTACCTCTACTGAAAATAACCAGCGATTCTGTGGGAAATGGCTGAACCAGGGCTGGGACAAAGCAGATACAGGTCCCCTGGATCATCTGTGTCAAGAAGTGTCAGCAGTGGTCAAGGGGCACACCATGAGCACATGGGAGGGGTTCACATACAATCTCGCTGGCCTTTCCAGTAGATCAGACCAGACTACAAAATAGCAACATAAAGGAACAATTACAGAACATTAGAAGTAGAAATTAGTGGAACCACTGTGCTAATATATATTATAGAGACTATATATATATATATATAATATATATATATATATATTATAGGGACTATAATAGTATAGACTAATAGTCTATAAATCTGTGAGGGATGAGGGAGAGGAAAGGTTTCTCCCCACGAGGGGCTCATGTGCAGACAGAGCTGAGTTCTAAAGTCTCCAGTGGCAGGGGAACCACCCGCACATGTCACTTCTAGGAAGAAACCTGACAGAAAACGTGTGAAGCGCAGACCTCACCATCTTATCTCTTGATGGATTGGCCTCTAGTTACAAGTAAATCAAAAAAGAAAAACGTACTGATTGGAATCTACCCTGCCAGCAGGGACCAGATGGGCTCCAGTGTGTCCAAGTATTCTGCAGAAGACTCCCATCCAAACCTCCGTCAGCGCCCAGCTGAATCCACAGCCTGGACCCAATCAGGAGGAAGCAGCAATCCAGCCACGCCCGGAAGTGATGTATGAAAAGCTGGGGCAGGGGAGAATCACTCTTAACATAATACTCAGGTTATAAAAGACACACAGAGATTCCAGAAGTTATCCAGGATGAGAGTGTCTAGGAACCAGGGCATTCTAACCTGAGGGTGGGGCTCTAAGAGATGCCCTTGTGTTACTAGACCAACAGGAGGGCAGGCAGGTTAGGTAAAAGTGCTGTTTGAAGGGCATTCATTTATCCGTGTTGACAGCAGCAGTGTGTGTGGGGAAATACCTTTTACCTTATGGAAGTGACTTATGGGGGGCGGGAAACGAGAGGAATAGAGCCCACACTGAAGGGGTTTAAGAGCCAGGGGTGAGCATACACGAGATGAAGCAGCCTGTGAGTGCTAACTAGATCTACTTTTGCTTTCCAACTTTCCTGTAAAGTTTGTATTATATCTAATTTAAAAGCATGAAGATGTAACTTATGAGATCCATAGATGGGCTTCATTAGCATAACCAAGTGATGGTACTTCTGGGAAGATAGATGCAATCTAATTGTCTTTTCTGGTACTGTGTGATTGATTTGAAATGTGAACACAACTCACAGCCACAGTATTTTCCCCTAACAAAAGGAATCACTCATAGACCAGGACCTGAGTGTGTGGGAGTTGTAGTGGTTGTCAACTTGACAGGAACTGGAGTCACCCGGGAGACATGCCCCTGGGCAGGCTTGTGAGGGATTATCTCTATGGGGCTAAGTGTCCAGAAGAGCCAGCAGCACCCACTGTTCTGTGCTGGACTACAGGTGCAGTGTAACCAGCTGCCCTAAGCTCTCAGCGCAGGATTGCTCACCACGAGGGACTCACACTAGGAGCCAGAGGAAACCCTTCATCCTTAAGTTGCTCCTGTCTGGGTATTTTGAACATGAAAAACAAACAGCGAAGACAGCCTGATTTCTGTGATGTCATTGCTCTGTTTTCCTCATACATAAGGGCATCTAGGGCCTGGTTAGAGAAACCTTAGATAATTTGTGGTCCTTCCAGCTCTAAGAATCGGTGACTAGATTTTGAATTTTTATTTTCAGGCTTATCCCAATTACAATGTTAACAGCATGCTCAGGCTTTCTGTGTCTCCTAAATTCATTTAAAACAAATTCTCACAGCCTGGAAACGTACTGAACCACAGGAATTTGCTGGGTTTAGCTGGTGAGTACGTGACATCTCTGTCTGTACTGTGATGCTGTAGCAGAGCTCTCAAGGCTGCAAAGTTTATAAAGAATAGAAACTTAGTTCTATGGTTCTGGAGGCAGAGACGTCTGAGGTCAAGCAGCTAGCTTCCAGTGAGGTCCTGGCTGCTGCTTTGTGACATGTTGACTGACATATGGGGCGAACCCTTTCTGGCTCTGATCTGACTGGGAAGGTCCTGACCCAAACTCCTCCTGTGGTCGCCATCCTTAACGCTGGCCCTTGGGGTTAGGTGAATTTGAGGAAGCGTGTTCAGACCCTGCCATGGGAAGGCCATTTCTCCTGTGAAAAGCTGTCTCTGAGGGAGCATTATTTGTCAAGACACTTCACCTTTGCCTGTGCTTTCGGCTCTGTTCCTTTCAAGGGCTGGAATGAACACATTTATCTGAAGATTTTCCTTCTCAGAATAGCAAGAAACTGGAAATGCTCTTCCAAGAAAAAGGAAGAGGGAAAAGTCTGGCTCTGAGAATGGGCTTTTCTGCCAAAGCCAAGTCCTTCCATGTGTCAGACGTCCCACAGCCTCGGGACTTCCACCTTGAAGGGTGTGGCTGGGTCAGATGCATTTTCAAAGCAGCAGCATGGCAGTGAAGAGGCAGGCAGTGAAGGGGGTTGGGGTAGCTGACACCAGAGGGAAGTTGGCCATACATACTGCTCATGGGCACCCCAGTCCTGAGGGGAAAGAAAATATGCTCAACCAACTGTACCATCCACTGTAGCTTACCCCTAAAACACCCTGCAGTTTGGTCCATTTGTGATCTTGGTGGGACAGGGCAGGGCTGGAGTGAAGGCATAGGTTCTTATTCTCACCAAGGCAGATCACCACCGTAAAATGGCCAGCCATTCCCCATATACTTCGATGTGGTAAGTCTGTGTTGAGTTCTTCTAACTTTGCTGTGGTTGAATCGAGAACTCAGTTTCTGAAGGTAAAGGTGGCAGGAGGCTTTGAGCCTCATCCCTCCACTGTAGCTCACAGCATTCTGGGTGAAGAGCCTGTGGGGATGTGTGTCTCTGTTCCCATCAATGGCGCCATCATCCCAGTGGAGCCCAGTGGAAGTCCTTTCAGGTCCTGCCCAGGGAAACAGAGAGAGCACTAGTGTTCTGAAAGTCTCTCCCTCCGCCTGGCACCCACATGCTGTCTCCACACACTGCCTGTTCTCTAACCTGCAACTTCTTTCTCTGACTGCTCCTCCTGTCTCTTTATCTCCTAACCCTTCCCCCAACACTGCCCCCCAACACATAAGACACCATTTTATCTCTTTCTTAAAACCCTTCAAGACCTCAAAGTAGAGTTCCAGCTCCTCAGAATGGCCTGGAGATCTTTATCGTCTCTCCAACCTTCAGTCCAGCATCTGAACCCAAGTGATCATCCTAGTTTTACCACTCAGCTGCTCTCCAGGCTCTGGTCCTCTGTACCCAGCCACTATGGCATCTGTAGCCTTTGTAACAACACAGAGACAGCTCCCACAAGGTCTGGTCAGGGGCACTGAGGCTCCTTTGTCTTTATCAGGGTCCCATGCTTTGGCTGTAATTGAACTTTTCCTCCGAGAGAGCCACGGGGGACTGAAATCTTAGCAGCAGTTGAATCTTCCCTGATTTGGTGAGAAGGGGTTTGAGCACACCAGGGTAAGGGCAGTGCAGCTCAGAGACACCTTTACCTTCTGTGTGACTATCGTAAGGTTCATGGCTGGCCTCTGACCAATGTGGAAAGGTCAGGGAAGTGAAGGATAAAGCAGGGGAAATAGGAAGAGGAAGCTAGGGAAACGGATCAGTTGGTAAGGCAATTACTTTGAAAGCATGAAGACCTGGGTTTAGACTCCCAGCACACACTTAAAAGGTTGAGCATAGCTCACAGAAGTCCAGGGCTGGGGAGACAGAGGCAGGAAGATCTCTGAGGTCTGTGGCTAGCCAGGCTAGTTGTATTGTCAAACTCTGGGTTCAGGGAGAGACTGGGGAAGACGCCAGTCATTGAAGACACCAGCGGGGGACTGTCACTATTTCCTGGGAATTACCAGAGGAATCTTAGGCAGAGGCTTTGATGTATATGTATAGACATTAAAACATGCAGACTCAGATATTTAAAACTTAAACCATGCACATGTGTGTTTCTTTGTGTGGGTGTGTGCTTTTGGACGCAGGTGCCCGAAGAGGACAGAGGTATCTGATCTCCCTGGGGCTGGAGTTACAGGTGGTTTTCAGTGGATCCTGAAATGGGTGCTGGGCACCAAACTCAGGCCTCTACAAGAACAGGATGTGCTCTCAACCCTTGAGCCATCTCCCCAGCCCCACAAACCTATGTTTGATTTTGGGGATTGCTGACTAAAAAAAAAAAAAAAAGGCCCGAGCTGTGCTTGCGCTCACTCGTTTGCATGTTCCAAAGGTAGAAATCCATATCACCAGGAGCCAGAGCTGGACAATGAACAAGGGATATACACATAAGGGAGACCAGGCAAAGACAGGGTGAGCGCTGGGCAAGTGTTACATGCTCCTGAGGAGGACTCTGGTGATACAGACATAGGGAGGGGGACATGCAGCCTCTGGGTAGCAACCAGCAGCTGAGAAGGTTCAGCCTATAAGGGTGCCTGTGTGGCTCATGAGAAATGCCCAAGGGCAACTTAAGCGAGGCAAAGCTCATTTTGACTCATGGTTCACTGCATATGATCTGCCCTAGTGGGGGCGGCATGGCAGTGGGACCAGCTCCTCCCAGGATGGCGGAAGGCTGCTTACTCCCCTCTTGGAGAACTGGGGAATGGAGGAAGGAGGGTACCAGATCTTTGCTGACTCTCTTTGAATTTTTACTCTGGCTGGGACCCCAGTCCATAGGATGGTGATCCCTCCTTCAGAATCTTTTCTCTTAAATCTCTCTGAATTACTCTCTCTCACACACACTCCTTACCAGTGGCCCCTCATGTTTCTTAATACAGTCAGGTTGTCAGTCAAAACTAATCAACTGCAAATCCACCCCTTGTCAACATAATACCCAAATGCATCACTTTTCAGCCCTAACTTCAACTCCAGTCATCAAGGTTTCGTGGTCATCTCAATGCTGAATGCATTGAGTTCATCTCCCATGTCTTAACAGTTCCAACATTATCTTAAATCCAAGATTAAAGTTGGCTCTGATTCTATTAACTGCGAGCCCCTGGAAAGTCAAGAACAAAGCTATGTGCTATCAGTATGCAACGGTACAGAGTACAGAAGAGGAGCATGGGAACACAGAAAGGAAAGACTGGACCAGAGGGAGAACGAAACCCAGGACAGCAAACTCGAACTCTTGCAGCTCCTTGTCTGGCACCTGGGGCTCATGATGGCAGCAGCTGTGCTCCGACAGCCTCGGGTATCTCAGCCTCTTCAGCTCTGCGGCCTGTGGCACACATTGCCTGTCTCTTAAGCCAGTTCCACTCTGTGCTGAGGGTTTTCCTTGGTGGAATCCCATAGTTCTGGCTTCTTCAAGATCTTGGGGTTTCCACCGCAGCTTAGGTTTCACTAGTTCTATGAAATAGCCTCTTAGAGCTTCCTTCCAGGAAATCCAACTCTGCCATATTTCCTGAACCAGAGGAAGAATATGATATCATCAATGGAAAGTAATGACATCATAATTGGAAGGATAAGACATAATTGAAAGGATACGACGTCATCCAAGTAAATATATGACATCATAATTAGATACAATAGAATGACATGGATTCATAGTTGGAAGGACATGACATCATTAGAAGAGATGACACTATAACTGGAAGGATAGGACATCAAGAATGGAAAGGTCTCTATAAAACTCGAACCATGTGTCTGTGTGTGTCTGCCTCTGCCAAGCAGTCCAGTTCTGTCAGAACACATCATAGTCTGACCCCTTAGACCATGGCTGCAGAAGCTTCTGAGTGATTGGGAGGCTGAATACAGGAAAACACTCTCCTCCTGGAAGATTGTTTTTCCACCGGGGAATCTCTTCTTGAAAGGTACTCACCTTTCAAGTAAATCTGCATTTTTATGCTGTGTAACTCTTGATGGGTCTTACCCACAAGACACCACTCTCATTTTCCCAGTGCCCAGTGTAGCTTCTCTTTAATTGAAATAATCTCTTTAATATGTATGCCCACCATGCACCTACCCTCACCTTTAATCAAACTCAAAGCCAAACCATATTTCCACCACCTGTTCTCTCACTGTAAATCTGGGTAACTGCCGCTAGTAATAACTATTCCACAGCCTGAACATCATGTTGAATTGAAATTTCCTACACCAATGACTTAGGGTGTTGTCTTAGAACTTAGTTTCATTAAGATTTTTAGGACTTGTACAGACAGGCCCAGATTATTTTTCAAGATATGAGAATAATAGTCTCCATCCCAGTTCCTAATAGAGTTTTTATTTCCCTCTGAAAGGTCACAAACATTGCGCCTGGCACCTGAGTTTCCACCAGAACCCCCGAGCCATCTCTGCCTATAGCATTTGAGGTGTCTCCAGCCTGCATCGCCAAACCCTTCCACGTTCTTCAAACAGACCAGCTCTCGAGCCCTACCATCCGCTGCTCTCAGAGACAGCCTTGCTTCTCGGCATCTGTTTTCGACATCAGTTACTTTTCCTTTCACCGGGAAATAAGCAAAACACCCATAAACACCTTTTGAAAGACAAAGGAAGAAGGATTTATTTCATCCCATAATTCAAAGAGTTTCAGTCCTTCACGGTGGGAAGGCATGTGGGGAAGTTGGGCCTGAGGCATACCATCCAAGGAGTAGAGAACAGCAAATGTGGGCTCTCAGGGATCCCTCCTGTTCCCCCTGGCACAGCCTGGGGTACCTGATGCTGCCACATTCAGGGCAGCTTTTACTGCCTCTGTTAATTCTTTGTGGAAACCCGGTCACAAGAATACCCAAAGACCTGCTTCATGACGTCCTGGGTATCTATTAATCAAACCAAGTTGATAACCAAAATTAACCATCACAGCTGGAGGCACAGTAGCAAGGAGAAGAGGGATGGATACTCTATGGGTCTTTGTAGAACCTCGGGATTTTGCCTGTTGCTGCGTGGTGGAGAGCCATAGAGGACTCAACTGAGATCTTGGGTTTTCACAGGGGCCATGGTCTGCATTGTGTGTAGCACGGGGTGGGGTGGTGGGGTGGCAGAGGAGCAGCAACAGCAGCCTGGATGTGACTCAGTGGGCCTGGAGGTGTAGAGGGGGTGCTGAAAGGTCCCTGGAACCTGACATATTCAAGGTTGAGGGGCTATGTGGGATGGGGTAACAGGAGAGAGAGGTCTACCTCACTGCGGTGGTTTGGCCTGAGGTCAACAAGGAGCAAACTATTTCTCCTTACCAGTGTAGGGATACCGTGGGACTAACATGGCTGTGATGGAGTGGAATCTAGTGCCTGGAGACTTAATGTGCATAGGATAGGAGCTTGTCATCTCAAGCTCAGAGGAGAGGTCTGTGCTAAATCTAATAGGCAAGACACATTTTGAAGCCACCAGGCTGAGTGAGAGCCTCAACTCAGAGGCCATGGAAAGCAAAGGGGTCTGTGACACCCCAACATCAAGTTGATGGGAGACAAAGCTCACCAGGAACATGCAGGTGTTAGGCAGGGCCCAATGTTCAAGTGAACAGCAGGTTATTCGCAGAGGCAAGGAAGTGTGCTCTAGGTACCAGAGGAGAGATAGATAAGAGGACTGATGGAGAAGGGGATAGAGAGCATCCTTCAAAGCAGCACTCCCAGGAAGTGCTTCCTGATGGTCCAGAGCAGGGAGAGTAGCCAGAGGGGTCCCGTGAGTGCTTCCCGCCCAGGAAGAATGGAGCCCATAGGGGAGTTTGGAGGGCATGCCTCTGCCCTTTCTCTGCTGGCACTGCTGTTGGAATGCCACTTCTGTGATGGTTTCTGGGGGCAGGATGACCAGAGGAGAGTGGGCAGTCTCCCTGTTCCCCACTGTCCTAGCCATTGGCCATGCCTGGCCCAAAATAGGCTGTTGAGGCTGCTCCCCAATCCTGGGTTCTATGTGCATGTGTCCTGAGTGATAAATGGCCCAGATTCACTTTGAAACCATTTGACCCCGCCTCTCCGTGGGATGCATTTATGAAGCTCCCCTGTCTGCAGGGAACCTGCATCCTTCCTTTAGCTTCTTGCACCAGAAGCTTGTTCAGTGCAAGAGGCATAGGCAGGCAGGCAGGCGGTGATCCCCGTGTGGTCCTGTGTGGGCCTCTAGCTCTTGCTGTCCCCAGCGCTCAAGGCTTCCCCTGAGCACTGGGCTCTGGAAGTGGAGCTGAAGTACCCTGCACTTCCACTGAGTTTCCCCTTCCTGGTGGGGAGTGCTCTTGGGTACTCTCAGGTGAGGAGGACTGAGGTCTTCGGCCATCAGCAACACCCCAGTAAGAAAGTCTTGCACCACGTGGGCGCTCCTCTTGCGATCACTGTCCGGACTGCAGAAAGCCCCTTGCTGAAGGCCCACTTGGGAGCCTACTATGTGGAGACTCTGAGCTCAGAGGCTTGCATTTTCCTTCCCAGCCTCCCAGGAAGGGAATAACCCAGAAGGATGGAGGGGAGGGAGATGGCAGGCCTTTGGCCTCCTTGGTGTTGTGATTTGCAGTCTCTGTGTGCCTGGGCAAGCGTGCTGTACCCTTGTGGGAAGACCGCCCCCTGTGCAGGCGACGCCTTGCCTCAGTGCGGACTCGGTGGTCCTGAGCGCGCGGGCATCCATCCATCCATTCATGGAGCCGAGGCCCCATGACTCCAACCGAATCTATGAATGGGAAGAGGAAAAAAACCAACATCTATTTCCACTCCCTGCTCTCCCGCCCCCTGCCTCCTTTTCCGCAGAGCCAGCCCGACACGAAGTGACGGGGCGCGGAGGGGGGGGGGGTTCGCGGGGGCGGGTGAGCGGGTGCGAGTCTGGCTGGAGACTGCACTATTTATATATGGGGGCTCCAGGACAAAGAGGGCAGATCCGAGTCACCCCCCTCCTGCAGCCCCAGCGTCGCCCCAATCCGCTCCTCCGTGGCTTTGATTTCACTCCCTCCTCCCCCGCGGGCTGGCAGGTGCGGGGGTGGGAGCCGTCTCTGCGGGAGCAGCGTCGCCAAGGTCCGGCTGCTGACGTCCGAGCCTCTGCTCCTGTCAATGAACGGCAGCCGCCGCCTGGGGACTGCTCTGGCAACGAGGCTGCAGACGTCATCGCCTCCTGTTGGACGCGGGGAGGGGGGGGGGCGTCCAAGCAGCAGCATCGCTGGCTTAAAGGAAAACTCTCTAAGTTCCAGCAGCCTGGGAGAGTGGCTCATCAGAGCACACACGCACCCCCCCCCCATGTCAAGTGCACGCGGGCACACGGGTTGGACACTCGCGCATGCACACACACACACACACACACTCTACTCCTAGGTGTGTGGGTCTAAAGTTGTTTCCCTGAGAGGCTGAGCTGAGATGGACCAGTCTTCACTGGCACCTAGAAAGCTCCTTGCTGCTTTCCGGAGGACCCCAGAAAGGAAGGCGGGAGAGGGCAACAACTCACCTGCTTTATTAGAGTTTTCTCCCTTTTCTGCGAGATGACCCGAAGTCCCTGGAGCAGGACCGCTGCATGGAGCATATGCGAGCATCTTGGACAGGTCCGGAACTTGGGCCACCTGGCTTGGCAACTTTTGAACAGCTCTGGATGGAGCCTGGACCCACCGTCCCCAGAGACTTGTCTCCACCGCTCCCCTTTGAGTTTGTGAACTGGAAATGAAGCAGAAAGGAGTTTTGTACTGGAGCATACTTTGGCGGGTAAGTTGATAATTTTTTTTAAAAAAATCTAACATTAACCACTGGGAGTCCAAAGGGGGATAAAAAGAAAGATAACAAAACTTAATTCTAATCCCCTTTTCTAGTTAAGGAAAAAAAAAAACCAAAACTTTCCAGCATTTATCTCCCTGCAAGCTTTCCAGCAGTAAGAAAATGTGTGTGCGCGTGAGCAGTGTGTCAGTGTTTGTGGATGTGACCCGGTGAATGGGTGAGCAGTGGAAGCGAGAAGCTCTGGAGTTCATAAAGCCAGAGACGCAAGGCTTTGCAGGGGAGGTCGGAAAGCCTGCAGCTAGCCCCAGTGCCAAGTGGCAGGCAGCCTGGGGCTCCTCACTCAGGGTTCCCGGAGTTTCAGGGCTGCGAGTTCCAGAGTAGACTGGGCTCCAGCTGCAAACCGCAGAGGCTGCCCAGCCAGACCCGCAAGTGCCTCCTGAGGTCGCGCAGAGAAGGGCCATCCTGCACCCCAACCTCCTCCCTCCTTCCCGCTGGGCTCTCGCTCTCCCTGCACCCGCCATCCCTGCCTCTCCCGGGTCCCCCACCCCAGCCTCTTTTGCAAGCTATCACATGATGCCACAGGGGAGGAAGGGGTCTTGAATCCCTAGAGTCTGAAAGCATCTCTGTTGCCTTCTGTAGCATTTTATTTATTTTATTATTTGGCAATCCATTGAAACCACATCCCAACCATACCAATCAAACACCTCACACTCTGCGTGTGGCTCTTTCCCCCACAGCCACACGCAGGCTCCCCATAACCAGACAGGACCAGGAGTCCTCGGTCCTCAGAGAACGCACCCCACCCAGGCCCCCTCCCACGTTAGTAGGGGGCCTCGGAAGTATCTGAGGAACCTCTCATCTTGGGTTTTGACTGCTGTTCTCCTCTCAGCTCACCCTTTTAGTAGAAGGAAAAGGAGGAAGGAGAGAGAAAGAGAGAGAGAGAGAGAGAGAGAGAGAGAGAGAGAGAGAGAGAGAGAGAGAGAGAGAGAGGAGGGCCACACTGATGGAAGCGATCCTGGGGTTCTGCACAAGTCCCTGCCTCTCCTGCCTGCCTTCCGGATCCCTTCCTGTCTTTCGGCAGCAATTTCTTTCCATCTTCCTCCCTGGCCTCTTCTTCTCCCCACCCCTTTCCTCTCCACCTAACCCCACCTTCACTCTCCTCTCCGAGAGGGGAGGGCCGGGGGAGGGGAAAGAAAACCCCCAAACCCCAGGCCCTGGGCAGAGATGTCGAAGAAGCGCAAAGCCCTCGAGGGCGGAGGAGGTGGAGGAGAACCCCAGCTCCCAGAGGAGGAACCCACTGCCTGGTTTGGGGGCAGCAGCGAGGAGCCAGGTAGGGGGAGGGGGAGGAGACAGAGAACTGAGCACATGCGGAGAGCTTTGGAGCAGAGATGCTCCACAGGAATGCCCCAGTCTTCAGAGCAACTGGGTAGACTTACCCATAGATGGGGAATTGGGGGTGGGGTGGAGATGAGCTGACTAGGCCAGTGCTAGAGACCCAGATCCCTTGAACTTGGAGCACACTGGGGGAGAGGCTGGGTGGCTAGCAAAGGAGACAGGAGGGGCCAGGAAGGGCCGACTGAGGGTGCTGGCCACCTCCCCTCCCTGCTTTCTTGTGTGTGCACCGAGGTGTCCTTTGGATCTATGGCCTGCCTTGGTGCCTGAGTGCAGGACCCTCTATCTGGAGGGGAGGGTGCTAGTGATGTCCTCTAGTGCCTGTTGCCGATGGGGACAACAGGGAGGGCCTTGTCTTCTTCCATGCTTCTCCAATCCAGGGATGTTGAGGGTTGCGTCATGAGGAATCTTCATCCTCTGCCCAGGCAGGGCCTCCGGTCCTCCTGAAGTTGGAGGTGAGGATTGAGCAGATGGAGTGGTGCGTTTCATTTCAAGGGGAGATGGAGGAGGAAGGCAGTTGGGCTGTCTCTGCCTGGAGTGATACCAGAGAAAAAGTAAAGCTAGAAAATCTCCCATGAAACAAATCTCTGATTTCCACATAAGAGAAACCTAGACAGACATCTTTTATTTCACTTAAGCATTCTGGAGGCCCAAGTGCTGTGGTCAAACCTTTCCTGGGTTGTGGGTAAAATGAAAACGAGGCTGATGAGGTTTATTGTTGGCTGAGCTGTAGAAGATCAGTGGTGAGAAGACTCTGGAGGTGAGGGACCCAGGTGGGTGGGAAGTAGGAGGAGCTGCTGTTCTTGCCTGACTCCTCACTGAAGGCAGCCCTTGATGGAGGCCGGCTCCCCAGAGGCAGAGCGTCTGATGGCTGGTGTCTCCAAGATGGAGTCCTTGGTCTATCTCCTTCCATGTCACAGGGGACATGGAGTTGCGAAGTCCCTCTCGCAGAAATCGTGGAGTGCTTTGTGCACCCAGAACCTTGGTGCAAGTCTCTATTGCATTGAAAAACCAAGGACCGGGATATGACCCTTTCTGCACAGTGCATTTGAGTGTTAGTAGAAGTTGGTCGTCCTGCCCAGTTACCACAGACGAGGTGGTCTCTAATGACTGTGCACTTTTTGATGGTTTATTGCTCAATTATTATCATAGAACAAACCAAAGCATTGCTTACATTAATTTTGTTGGTGTGTAGGTAATTGGTAAAAACTTTAGATACTGCAGATAGGTCTATTTGAATAGTTGGTGTTTTTCCATCATGGTAAGGGAATGATTCCATGCTACCACGGAGTCTGGCAGGTTTACCAACTCTGTATGCAGTATTGCTTTTGATCTAGGTTTGCTCTGGGGCAAGAAGGAAAGACGGCTATGTGAACTGACCCTGTTATGGTAAACAACAACTGTCGTGTCTGTTATGCTATTTCATAATTAATGAATACAAGGCTGCCAGTTCTAAAGAAAACAAGAGTTATATTTTAACCAGCAAAATTTCATTTTCTTTTCTTTCTTTTCTTTTTTCTTTTCTTTTCCTTTTTTGGTGTGGAAATAGAATAAAACAAGAACCCATGCTATACAGAGCCTGTGTTCCCAGCACAGATGACGGGGCTCTGCAGGGAATGAGTGGCAAGTCACAATGGGTACCCAGTACCTAGGCCCAGAGTGTTCAGAAATCGTAATTTTGAAGTACTTTGCTTTTTTTGAACTTACAAACTTAAAGACTTTGCTGTGCTTCTTGCACTTGGTGAATCAGAATTCTATTTGAAGGGAGTCCGCAGATACTGAGAAATCTTTCAGGGCGTTGACATTCAACTACTGTGCTGTGACTGCTGTTACCTGGGAAATGGAGAGTGTGGGCCACAAGCCAAGCCGCAGGCCAAGAGTGCTGGGAACGTGTCTCTGTATGCGTGGCACATGGTGGCGGGGAAGGACACTAAATGCGTACAGGGTTGAGCGATGGTGGGTGGCGACACGTGATCCTCGCTGTGGGCAGGAGGCTATCGGCACTCCTTGCAGACTCCTTTGCTGTGTTCTTGTTAAAATGTAGGCCAAATTAATGGCTTGCTTGAAGCCTTTCTTACTGACTTGGATCCCGAGGACTTCTCTGAAGTGACAACGAATGGAAATGTGTTTGTTCATTCCAGCCCTGGAATATTGAATTGAGGCAATGGGGGTGTTGGATTTTAGTGGTGCCCACTGGTTTCAAGGTCATGTACTAGCGTCTCTGCTTGATCTGAAATTGGAACAGCTGACGTGCATACGGCCTCATAGGGCAGAGTGGATTGGGGACTAGGCACCTAAGAACAAACCCCACTGTGACTTTGCCTACAGTGCACGCTTAGTGTGTGGATCCCCACAGCCTCCAGCAGGTGTTGAATGCAGGTCCCGTGTGGATGCCTAGGTAGGTGAGCAGAGCCATGGCTTCTGCTGTCCTCCACGGCCTACTCCTTGGAGGTTTCTTAGGCATATGAAGGTAGGGTCATATTAGGTCACTGTGCATACACATGGGTGATTTGCTTTTCTCATTATCATTGATAAATCCATCTTGATACCTGGCTAAAAGGGAAATGAAGTACATCATGACAGATTTGGCTGAACATTTATTGAGATATCTACTGAAGTTTTTTTTTTTTTATTACTTCTATGGACAAGTGTGTATGTGACTGTATAATCATGGTCAGAGGTGCTGGAGGAATGGCTTAGTAGTTAAGGTCATTGGCTAATCTTCCAAAGGACCTGGGTTCAATTCCCAGCATCCACATTATAGCTTACAACTTCTGTAACTCCAGTCCCAGGGGTCCAAAGCCCTCTTCTGGCTTTCAAGGGTGGCAGGCTTGCATATAGTGCACAGACATACACCCATGAATATTGGAAAATATTCACATACAATGTTTATCTAAACGATTTAGAGAAATCTGATGTGCAGTTGAACAATGCTAGCCACTATTTTCGCTTTCTTTTTGTGATGACTAACCTTTGTTGTCAACTTGATACACCTCGGAAGAAGAACCCTCAACTGGAGAATTGCCTCCGTGAGACTGGCCAGTGGGGTGTGCCTCTGGGGCCTTTTCTTAGCTGGTGATTGATGTAGGCAGGCCCAGTCCCCTGGGGTGATTCCCTCCCTAGGCAGGTGGGGCTGGACTGTGGGAGGTAGGCGAGCAGAGCCATGGCGTCTGCTTTCCTCCAAGGCCTTGACGTCTGTCCCGGCTTCCAGGATCGTGCCTTGAGTTCCTGCCTTGACTCCCTCCGCTGACGATCATCGCCTGGGAGTTGCAAGCGGAAATAAATCTTCCCTTTCAAGTCGCTTTTGGCTGTGGTGTTTACCACAGGAACTTTTGTTTCTCCTTTTCTTTATTACTTTGAGCTTGGACGTAAGAGCGTGTTGGACGTGGTGGCGACCTGTGAAGCTGGTGGGAATGTTGAAGTCTGTGTGCAAAATCTCTGGGACAAATACACTGATTAATTGTGTTTATTGATCTTATGAGAACAGATCTCATTTTTTTTCTATCCTAGTCCTATTTGTTTCCTGTGAGTTTCTTTTCAAGGCGTTAGAATTTATGTAGGGACTTTGGTTTAATCATAAAATGTCACACTGTTAACCTTCACTGACATCACACTGAACCCCATTTTCCCAGGTACCTCCCCTCAGAAACCCACTTTCAGTCCCTGTGGGTTCCCTCGGGTTAATCACCCTTTTGCTGTGCCCCACCCTGATTGCTACCTATGACTTTGCTGTTCTGTCTTTAACCCCATTTCATAGGCGGTTTGTGGATTATGGACACAAAATCATGTCAATTGTCTAGTGTAACATTAAATTATTGTCACAAGTGTCTAAAAAGTAGCTTTCCCTTTGGATGAGAAGGTAGCTGAGCTTCCTGGCCGTGTGCTCTTGGTATCTGGAGCCAGGTATGGAACAGCCCCAGTCAGACACAGGGGTGGCCCAGGAAGGTCTTGCTTGTAGTTTGCATTCCTGGGATCCCTGGAAGCACCATGCTATCTTTTATGGCATTATGGGAAGCTATTTCATTGTCCCTTGAATGAGTGGCAGAGTTGATGGTTTCCTGTAAGGAAGTATCTCTCTGATATCATGATGACAGTGAGTTGGATGGCATTTACATATTGGTCACGAGGAGTTGGCTTTGGTGGAGTCTAGAACTATTGGTGTGTGTGTAGACTTAATTTTATACCTCAAAAACTAGTTAAAAGTGACTGTGTTGACATCTACTTGATTTCCTCACAGATGGGCTTGTTCTCACGTATTAATGTTCTTTTATTTGTTTGTTTTTGTTTTTGAGACAGTGTCTCTCTGTTGTAACTCTGGCTTCCTGGAACTCACTCTGTAGACCAGGCTGGCCTCGAACTCACAGAGATCCACCTGCCTCTGCTTACCAAGTGCTTGGGAACATATTAATGTTCTTAATAGAGTCAATAGAATAAGGAATATTGTAACTTTTTATATATTATGAAGAGTATTCTTTCTCATAATATATATAAATGAATGACTTATGATCATTGATACTAAAAATAGGCATGATCCTTGGAAAAAAGAAATATTGTGAAAGAAAAAAAAACTATCAAGGCACAGATGTCACAGAGTGAGATGACCCAGTTACTCGGGTGCTTTCGGCGCTTGTGGACGTTTCTTTGGCTGTATACCATAAAGGAGCCTGCCATTCGGAATATCAAAGATGGCACAGGAGGGAGGTGAGCTTGGGGGAGAAGAACAGGGTATAGACTGGAATGGAGACTGAGTCCTCACTCGTGGACTTGATTCTGCCTCTCGTCATTTTATTCTAAGTTACTTTTATCTAAAAGATGAAGGGCACCGTTCTGTGCCGTCCCCCTCCTCTGTGAAATGAGAGTTGAGTTAGACACCCTCGGTGGATCTCCTTGACTGTAGCTGTGGTATATGAAGAGTGGGCAACCCATAGTTACAACCGGTGTAATGGTAACTCACGGGAGAAGCCAATGAGATCCCTCTGAGGAGGGCAAGGGACTCTCTCTACACACCAGACAACTGAGAGGCCAGGGCAGTTTACAGGACCACTTCCGAGCGCCCTGGAGCTGCAGCAGAGGTCAGCTTTGACCCACAGTCTACAGGAGTTTAAGATCTTAGGGCTCTCCTGACAGCTGCCCCTCCCCTCCAGGGCAGAGCAGCCTTGGGAACGAACAGGAGAGTCCTGTAACAATGCTGCCTCCTAGCCCTTCTGAGGCCAGACTGAATAACACAAGGGAACATTCGCTCCTCAGGTAAGCAGAGATCGGCTCCACCTGCCTAGCTGGAGGAGCCTGCTTACTAAAGAACTGTTCAGCCATTCAAAAAAATCCAGTTATCACCCTTTGCTCCTCTTTACTTCCTTGGTGAATATGAGGTAACAGTGGCAAGGACCACCATGGAAGAATAAGGTCATGCACTTCGACATAGTCAAAGGAAATGCCCTGTACCGTAGACGTTGTACAGGTGATGTCACCTTTAGCACTGGTGCCCTTCCCCCTTTTCTCCTTCACCCCGGTTCACTCACTCGTATGCATTTTGGAGTTTCTCAGCTTATACAGAAATACATTGTTTTCCTACTTTTCTTTTTTAGAGCGACTTACTTTATGCATTTGAGTGTTTTGCTTTCATGCATGTATGTCCACAAAGCGCCTGCCTGGTGCCTGCAGGAGTCAGAGGAGAGCCTCAGGTCCCCTGGAGCTGGAATTACAGACACTTCTGAGCTGCCAGGTGGGCGCTGGAAACTGAGTCCAGGTCCTCTGCAAGAGCAGCCAGTGCTCTTAACCGCCAAGCCGTCTCTGCAGTCCGACCTTTGTTTGTAGATTTGTCTGCATAGCATACCATAACTGATTTAATTAAGCCTTTATTGGACAATATTGAAGATAATAGCACTTTGCTTTAATAAATAATGTAATAAGCAAACAGAGAATACTCGTTGAATGGCTATATAAATTTATATGTTTTAGAGTACTGGATATAGAAATTAGGTCAAAGATGTGATCCCTATGTAAACCCCTCTGAAGGCCCATTTGCTCACATCTGTCCCATCTGTGGTGGCAAAATTGGAGTACAAGGCAAATATTATCTCAAACCAGTGGATAAAATATTCAAAATATAAACAGTCTTTGTTGAAAAGAGATTACATCTACAAATAATTTTTAAAACATTTCTTATATGTTTGAGTTTTTGCTTACATGTATGTCTGTACTGTGTGTGCATACTGTGCCCTTGGGGGAGGAAGAGGGTGTCAGGTCTCCTGGAACTGGCCTTACAGGGTGGTTGCGAACCACCTTATGGGTGCTAGGAATCTCCACGACTGTATGGGAACGGAACCAGGGTCCACTACGGGAGCATCCAGTGCTCCTAACAGTGAGTCATCTCTCCAGCCCCTACAGAGGGCTTTGTAGATCATGAGACGATTTTACTTCTATGCTCTAGCTCAGTGGTTCTCAGCCTGTGGGTCACGATCCCTTTGGGGATGGAATGACCCCTTCACAGGGGTCGCCTAAGGCCATCTGCGTATCATATATTTACATTGTGATTCATAACAGTAGCAAAATTACAGTTATGAAGTAGCAAAAATAATTTTATGGTAGGGGGTCCCCACAACAGGAGGAACAGTATTAAAGGGCACAGCATTGGGAAGGTTGGGAGCTACCAGTATAGTTGAAGTAGATGATTGGGCCTTTGCTGTGGTGGTTGATGATGATTGTCAACTTGATTAGATTGAGAGGAGACTGAGGGATTAGTAAGGCATATCTTGAGTGAGTCTGTGACGGCATTTCCAGAGAGGATTAACTTGGGTAGGGAGAGATCCACCCTAACTCGAGCGCCCTGTCCCTTAGGCTGGTGGCCCGGATGAATCAGAGGTGTTCTGTAGACCTCCACTTTGTTCTAATCCTTCATTTGATTTGTTTTCTTGTTTGAGTTGACAGGGTCTGTGCTGTTTTTGTCCTGTTTTGTTTGTTTGTTTGTTTTGTTGTTAACTTGACACAAACTAGCGTCATCCAAGAGGAGGTAATCTCAGGTGGGAAAATGCCTTGGTGGGATCGGACTGTTAGTAAGTCTGTGAGGCATTTTTTGATTCATGTTTGATGTGGGAGGGCCCAGCTCACTGTGGACAGCGCCACCCCTAGGCTGGTGGTCCTGCAGGCTGATAGCAGGCTGAGCAAGCCATGGGAGCAGGTCGGTAGGCAGCACCCCTCCGTGACCTCTGGATCAGCTCCTGCCTCCAGGTTCCCGAGTTCCAGGTTCCGTTATGGTGGACTATAATCCATAAGATGAAATAAACCCTTCCTCCCCAAGTTGCTTTTGGTCATTGTCTTAGTTAGGATTGCATTGCTCTGAAGAGACACCATGACCATGGCAACTCTTATAAAGGAAAACGTTTAATTGAGGCTGGTTTACAGTTCAGAGGTTTAGTCCAGTATCATGGCAGGAAGCATGGTGGCATGCAGGCAGACATGGTGCTGGAGAGGTAGCCAAGAGTTCTACCTCTGGATCTGCAGGCAGCAGGAAGAGAGAGTGACACTGGACCTGGCTTGAGCTTCTGAAACCTCAAAGCCTTCCCGCAGTGACACACTTCCTCCAACAAGATCACATCTCCTAATAGTGCCACTCCCTGAGCCAAGGGGACCATTTTCATTAAAAACACTGCAGTCATGGTACGTGCGTATCACAGCAATGAAAACGAAAACATGGCAGTGTCTCATGTGGCCCAGGCTGGCCTTAAATTTCTTATGTAGCTGAGGATGATCTTGAACTCATAACCCTCTCGCCTTCCCCTCTGAAGAGCTGGGATTACAGTAGTGTACCCCACACCTGGCTCTATCTAATGCAGATTTTATTCATAAGAAGTTTGAATTGTGGCTCACATACCTCAGTTTGGAAACATTTTCAATTTGGGTGAAGGACCTTGATAATGAACTATGTTTTTTTCCTTAATAGGTGATTGAGGATTTAATCACACTCATGGTTTTGGTTGACAAATACAGCAACCGTCTCTCCCTCTGCACAGTATGGCCCTGTTGCCTGCAGTACTTGCATTGTTGACTCTGAAGAGCTGCTGGGAAGGGTGCTGGGCTGTCCCTGAAGCTGGATGTGGGAGGGGCTTAGGTGACACTGGCTGGGCAGTTAGATCTCCTTGGAGAGAACCCTCCAGATTCAGGGATCTCTGCCCAGGTAAGCCCGGAGTTTATTCAGGAGAGGACAAATCTTCTGTCTGTCTCTTTGAAGCACTCATACATAGAGGTACAGTGACCGTGGCCGTCCTTTGCTGGTCTCTTCTGTGGCTAACCTAGGCTACTGGGAAGTAGAGCAGACGGGACGAGTGTGACTTTGTCACCCCCCACACTCTCATGTGACGATCTCATGCGTAAGTGACAGGTGCTGTAAAGACAGGGGGACTTCCAGTTATCCTCGTGTGTATAGCAGTGTGCCACGCAAGAAACAACTCTCTTTGCGACAGTAGACTAATGATTGCAGGTGAGTTGCAGAGGCCTCTGACAGCACTGGCCGCGGCTGCTGCAGAGGTGAGGACGGTGGCAAGAGGAAATTGGAGTAAAGCACAGAAGGACCCTGGCTGGGGCTGCAGAGCCCAGGAGTGATGTCATCTCCTACCCAGGGGTGATGTCATCTCCTACCCAGGACTGATGTCATCTCCTACCCAGGACTGATGTCATCTCCTACCCAGGACTGATGTCATCTACTATGTGCTCACTGGTATGTGGTGCCAGAGGTGACCCTTGGAAGACTCCAGGGCCTTAGATAACTCATAACAAAATTTTAAACGTCTTTGAGCAAGCTCTGTCAGCAGAACCAGTGCAGTCTGAGGTTCCTGTCTAGGTTGCGGGGTGGATGCTCACAAGCACAGCAACTACAAGTCCACGGGGACGTGGGTTGCGGAATACTTTAGGAAATATTAACAAGGGTTCGAGGACCTCCAGGCTGTGAGATTATGCTACTGAAGGCAATTTCCCTTCTCCAAGCACCAGCAAGGCCTTGACCTTGAGCTGTATTCATGTTGTATTCTCCCCTTACTTAAAGTCAACTGAAGCGTCTCATTCTAAGTCAGATCCAATCTTCTGTCTCTCACCTGGTGTCATCGGTGACTTGAGATTTCTGCAAAGATGATGGGACATTGTCTCCCGTCTGGTTTCACTTAGGGCCTGAGAGATCCCAGTGTCTCAGTCTATAATAAAAAGAACTACACATTTTCAATGATAAAATATAACAATTATGCCCGTGTAACAATAATTTAAAGAATAGAGAGTCTGTTTTAGCTCCATTAAAAATGTCTAACTGTGTATTAGATGAAAAAAATTTGCCATGCCGTAGAGGGAAAACGTCTATACTTGGCTGATGACGTGTTAGTTTCAAACTCATCTCTTCCAGTTTCCGGTCAGGGTCTTACCCATTTGGCTTCTAAGTTCACCGATGTCTGGAATTAGGTGCAGTAGAGGTGCAGGTGCAACTGAGATGCCAATCCTGGATGTCATGACCTCAGAGCAGCCCTGAACACAGAAAGACTGTGTCCAGCCTTGCAGCCTTCCCTAATAATCGTTTAATAATTGAATAGATGGATTCAAGCAGGAGGACCTGAGCTCGGAGCCCTGGCATGACTGTGGGTGCCCGTTACCCTGGTACTGTGGGACGTATGGAGACGTGAGTGTTGCTGGGCTTGCTGGCCGTCTCCAAGCCAAAGAGTTCTAGGTTCAGTGAGACCCTGTCTTAAAGGAATAAGGTAGAACATGGTACAGGAGGACACGTGGTGTAGTCTTCTCTCGCACCCAGGGGAGCTTCCATGTCTACACATGTGCGCATACAAACACATACTCTGCACATACATAAACATAGATGTAAGAGCAACATTACTTTATTTCAGACAGTGACTGGTTTACAGAACAGTTTTAAAGCAAACATGCTTTGTTTTGTTAAGCAATCATGTTATTGAAGAAGAGTATTTTCCAGGTATCAAAGAAGATAAATTATAACAGGCAACGAACAAAAACTAACCGCAAGCAACAATAACAACAAAAAGCCCAACAGCAAACTTCAAAGGAAGATCATGCCACATGTACATACATACACACAAGCATCACACCACACACACACACACACACACACACACACACACACACACACACACACACACACACACACACACACACACACACATGCCAAAGCTGCAATGGTGGTGCCAGTGTGGACTTTGCCTTCAGGGCTGGAGAATGGCTCAGTTGAGTCCCAGCACCATGTAGAAAGCCAGGACTGGTGGCTCACACGTGTAATCCCTTTCGGGGATGAGCACAGGTGAGTCCCTGTGGCTCTGTGGCCAGCCTGCTTAGTCTAATCTGAGAGCACCGTGCTTATGAACTATGCTGCCTCAAAAGACAAGGTAAATGGCGCCCAACGTTGTCTCTGACCCAGGCACACGTGTGCACACACGGGCACACACACCTGTCCAGTTCAGCCAGGCAGGTGGGCTTTCCCAGGGCATTCCTATTCTTCCCTCAGTGCTTTCGACCGCACCCCAGGCAGTAGGGAATACACCATCAAACTGTTTATTAAAAAAAAAAAAAATCAAACTTCAGTTAATAGATGCATAGCTTACAGTTCAACCAGCTTAGTGAAATTTCCTTTTTGCACCCCCCTCCTCCTTTGGCTCAGACAATAGAGCCAGGGATCTTTAGAGATCTTGGCTACAGAACAGTTTTGAATTGGTCTCAATCAGTTGTTTTCAAATTCTGGGTGGCAGCCTATTTATGGGTCATGAAGTCAATTTATCTTAACTGTATTTTGAAACACTGAAAAGGATGGGAAGAAAAGGAGAGGTCAGGGGAAGAGAGAAAGAATAAGGGGAGGGAGAGTTAGAAGGAGAAAGGGGGGAAACAAGCTATGTTCCTTAACATCTTCCTGTGTCCTGTGTGTTCTTTTATTGTCAAATAACATTTTTATCATAATTTGCAAAGGTTCCCCCCCATCAGGGTACATAGAGTTGTGGGCTAGATATTGTCCAGATATTGAGAGACGGCAGTAGCAGAATGTGGTAACTTCTTGGTAACAATTAATAGATAAACTCAGGCAAATCTTGTTCGGTTAAGGTTTGTGTTTGAAGCATCATGAAGGCCCTTACAGCCTGGGTCCCAGTGAGGGTGCCAGTACATAATGGTGTCTGCCATTGACAGTATCTCTCTTGTCTGAGCTTTGACTCCCTGGCCCCTCTGAAGACACAGACAAGGAAACAGAGCTCCATCCATCCAGTATTCCTGTAGTAAGCACCAGGGCAGGTGCCCTACAAACACTGCTGCTGCTTCTTCATGACACAGGGAGGGGTGAGGTACACAGGGGAAGACATGAGGCAGACACACAGGGAGGGTGCTCCATCCAGGCAGAGAGCTGTGCTCCTCGGCGTTTAGACCCTTCCAGGCGGCAGGTGCCAGTCCCCCAGCAGCCAGAGTCCCTGCTTCCCAGTGTGCAGTACAGAATGTTCCTCACGGTCCCACCGTGCGAGGAGAACACTCTTCTTTCTAACGTCAATTTTATACTCTCAAAAACTTTTCACACCTAATTCACAACCTTTATTCCAATGTGCCTGGGGGATAATTACGTTTATTTTCCTCTGAGTGAGATTCTTTGGGGCTTGCAGAGTGTACTTTTTCTTTTTACCTTCTCGGACCCCAGGAGGCCCCGACTGTGGATCTATTATTTCTGCCTTGATTGCCGTACGTCAGCTATCACTTCACGTTTAATAGCTCAGCGTGTTTGAATTAAACCGGAATACATGGAGAAGTACATATAGTTCTGTAGTTTTTCTCCCATCGAGAGTGAAATCTGACTGGTGCGGATTAGAGGTAGAGGCACGATGATGAAAGAAGTCAATACAAATGGTGGCTGCCTGTCTGCCAGTTTGCAGAACTAAATTCAAATCACCTCTGGGAATGTCCCACACTGCTACTGTTGTCGATGCTGTTTCAAATCCCAGGCCTGATAGTTTACTTTTTCAATTCGATCTTTTGATGATTTAAAAAAGATTTTTATTTATTATATTCTTTAAAAAATATATGCCTATTGATGTCTGTGTGGGTTTGTGAACATCGATGCAGTACCTGCATCAACCAGAAGAGGGCATCAGATTTCCCCTTGAGCTGGAGTTACAGGTGGTTGTGCACACCTTACTGGGTGCTGGGAACCGAACTTGGATCTCCTTCAAGAGCATTCATTCTTACCGGCTGTGTCTCCAGCCCCCAAGTCTCTTTCTTAAAAATGAGAAAGGATTTCTTTCGTTTTGCCTCCCCTGCTCCTATCTTCAGCAATAAATATCTTAAAACTGGGTTTTTCAATCGGGAAAGCACCATAAACAACCTGGGACTGAATTTGGAAGCGAGACAGAAAAGGGGAGAAAAACCTCATTGTCACCCAACCCCAGAGTCTCAGAGACCGAGGGGGCAGGGTGGGCAGGACTTTATTTCCCAGAGTCTTTATAGGAGGATAAGAATGTACAAGCAGTGAACGAGTGGTTTTATTGGAGTCACTCAAAGCCATGTAGAAGTTTCTAGAAGGGAACACTCATTCCTCCTGGGCTTGGATGATTTGGGTCATGGGCAGCCTTGAACTTCTAGCTTGAGGCGCTCAGGAGTCATGAGGTATCTTAGATTTAGCAACCAGAATCCATTCCCATGCAACTTCAAACTCCGTAAGGAGCCTTTGTCCTCCGCTGTGCCAGAATGGCTCTCCAGGAGTTCCTTACTAATGACCTGGTCTCTCTCTGTGTTTCTCTCTCTCTGTCTCTCTCTCTGTGTCTTTCTCTCTCTCTGTCTCTGTCTCTCTTCCTCATATATATCCCTCTGTGTGTGTGTGCTTTCTTATGGCACCTACATAAAAGCCAGAGGAGAATTTTGGGTCAGTTCTCTCCTTCTACTATGTAGGTTCCCAGGATCAAGCTCAGGTCATTAGGCTTGGCTGCAAGCTCCTTTACCCTCTGAGCCTCCCCCCAGCCCTTTCGAATCTTTCACGAAGTAGATTTTTATAAATATTTTAGTAAACGGATCTACAATTTGAAGCAGAAAGATACGGGTGCTAAGGTTTCTTACTTGAACGCTTGGGATGTATCTCCATCCGGCAAAACATCTCAGACCAGGAAGGGACAGAGATGTGTGCGTGAGCACACACACAGTTGTTACCTCTCCAGATTCAAATTGGAAGCTTTAGGCTGCTCCGTTCTCTCTAATTTTATCCCTTTCAAAAAGTAACCGTCTTCCTTGACAGTGAGAAAACTGGCCACGGCCACTTCTAACTTGTATTCTGTCACTTTCTGTGTGGTCAGGCTCCCCTGACTCCTCATCTTCTCTGCAGGGGGAACACTCCCTGCCTCCTCCAGGTTCTTGGCAAACATATCTGATGCTGACTTTGTGCTTGCCCACCCTACTGACGTTGTCTGATGTTGTTCTTTAGCCTTTCTCGTGGTCCTTAGGTAGTCAATAACATGATATGCACGTTGGTCACCTTACTTTCCCTCTCTGGAAGCTGTAGCTCTCCTCTTTCTCCTGTTGCATTGCTCAGTGTTTCCAGGAGGCCACGACCCAGTGAGAGTGTAAAGAGCTCCTGGGACTCTTTCTCAATTTTCCCATTTATCATGGTGGTGGCTTTTTGGCAGAGGCAGGCAATTTGCATCAAGGCTGCAACTCTCAAATGAAGCCAGATCCCACAGCAGCCAGGCCTTACACCTTCAGATGACTTTAGGTTGTGTTTTATGTCTCCCAATGGGGTCTACGAGGCCCTGCAAGCTCCCAGACTCAGGCCTTTTGTGAGCGCCTTTCTTCTTAATCAGGAGTAGATGTTGGAGATGGGATTTTAATCAAGTGGCTTTCTAGCTCCCATGGATACAGCCACGGGACACACACTTGCATCTGCTAATCATCCTCAAGGAGCCGCAAGGTTGCCAGGAAGCCCTGGGTCAGAAGCGCTAAGTCTCTCTATTCCACCATGGTCATTGAATTGGGATTCAAGAATCTCTGTGCTGCACCGGGTAGACATGCTCACCCTGTAGACCATGACTGCTCTGGCACGTCTGGTTCCGTTCCTTGGCGTCTCACAGAATATCAGATCCCTTGGTATCTTGGTATTTGGTAGGGGCTCTCCTGTGACGGTGGGCAGCTGTGGCAGGCCTGGTGGAGCAGTTACAGCTCGCCATGAGTCTTCAGTGAGGACGGCCCCACCCATCACAGACCAGAGGGATTGGGTAGGATACTTCCCAGAATGCAGTCGATGCCTTTGGATTGGTCAGGCCTGGTTTGTGCAGGCACACACTGGGCATCCCACACAGCACTGTGTAGGCAGTCTGCTCGTCCTGAGTTGTCTCTGCCTGTTCCCCAGAGGGTGTTTTAAGAGCAGAGTCCTCCTGGGGCAGAAGCCTCACCGCAGACCCCAGATTCACTTGAGCCTTTTTGTGCCGCTTCCACTTCCGGTTACTTTAGGGTGACAACAGGCTCCTTGTGCCTGCGCCTCCTCTTCCCCTGTCTGATGACGTCACTGCTCAGCATTTGCACAGACTTCTCACGACGTGTTCAGCTTGCAGATGTTCTAGCTCCTGGGGAAACACAGTGAGCTAATATTGAAGAATGCGGTTGTGAGGCCAAAGAAGGGACCATGTACAGAAGCAGGGGCTGCCCGTGCGCAGTGTATAGACAGCAGCATCACTCCTCTGCACACAGGTAGAGAGTTGGTGGGCGGGTGGGCTATCAGAGGGTCTCACAGCAACATGGAGGACCCAGAAGGCAATATCCACACCTTCAGTTTCCAACGACACAGAGGACTCGGGCCCACGGACTTGAAGACAACACACGCTATCCAGGATAACACTTGGGACCATTGTCCTCTCTCCCCCATCTCCATGACACTCGCTCTCTTCGCTTAAGTAATCCCCCCTTCCACATATTTATTTATAAAATACTTTCAACTTTTAGAGTGAAAGGTTAATAACAGAGATTTTCAAATTTCTGGTGGCTGGACACTGCTATTGGTTTATTTGTTTAACATCAACCTTCCTTTTCACAACACGTCTGCAGCTTGGGGCACAGGTGCAGGGGTGAGATGGAAGTTCGGGACCTCTCTGGGGATCACCAGGACTCTCAGGACACAAGAACTTTGTACCCCGGGGCAGCTTCCTCTTCTCAATGGCTCCCAGAAGCCCGGCAGTCACATTTTGTTTCTAAAAATGTAGAGGGTTGGGGGGCACTTAGAGCATTCCCTTCACGTCCAGTTCCACCTTGTCCTCTGCTGCATTCTCCTGGGGTTTGTTTTCCTCCTTTATTCGTCTGTAATCTTATTTCTCTTATAGCCATCCTGTATGTTCTTGTAAACTGCATGCAATCTCTTTTGGAATAAAGTCTGAGTAAAAAAACAAACAGCTCCAGGGAAACAAATGAAGACCGTATCTTCCGGGCATATGGTCTACCTCCTGTACTCCTTCTGGGCACTGCCATCCAACATCCAGGGTTGAGTCAAAAAACAGCTACAAATGCACGGACATCCAGCAAATCACTGTGAGGAGTAGGGCAGGGTGTGGATGCGGAGGAGAGACTGAGGAGGGGTAGCTGTGACTTGGATGGGAAGGCCCCGCCCCTCACTCTAAAGCACCCTCTGGGAAGTATGCAAGAGACCCAGGGTGGGGCCAACCCTTGAGGAAATGACCTGCGGTGACCCTGGTTTTCTGACTTCCATCCTGGAGCACATGGAACATGTCCACTTTTCCTGCAAACGTTGTGTTTTCACAGCCTCTCCCTGCTTTGGTCTGAAGAAGCCTCATGAATAGTCAGTGCCTCAGATCCCCTGAGGGATCTAGCCTCATCTTCGTAGTTCTGTGGTCAGTGAGGGAAGATGTACAGATAGTAACACTTCTCTGAGCTGTTCCAGAGTTCCCCAGTCCGGTCTAATGTAACAGGATTCACAGTGCATGCCTCCTAACACAGTTCACTGAACCTCTTACATCGTTGTTATCAAAATCCACACAGGGAAGACAGCCCTTGGTCGTGACTTCCCCTCAGAAGTTCCCTGTGAGCCATCTGGCCAGGGAGCATGCTTTGGGGTTGTCTGCTGCAACCAGGCAGGTCTGGACTGCGTATCTGGAGGTAGCAAAATTGCCACGTTTCATGTGTCTGTATGTGACCCTAGTATTTCCATGTGCTTCCTGTTGCAAACACAAACCTG
>JAMJFZ010000189.1:3452500-3462500 GCA_026225945.1 Cricetomys ansorgei
ACCAGGAAGTAAAGCCTTGCAGCATGGTGGAGGCAGGACTCTCCCCTGGGACATTGTAAAGTTGTTTGTGATGAGTTGTTTCTGTCTGTGTGTGCAGCATGTGGAGACCAAGGGCAGCTGTATGCTCCACCCGCCTTATTTTCTGGAGGTCTTTCACTGGCTTAGAGCTTACCAAGCAGACCAGACCCAGTGAGGCCCAGGGATCCGCCTATCTTCCCAGCGCTGGGGTTTCAGATGTACCACCACACCCAGACTTTTTTTTTTTTGTCTGTCTGTTTCAGGGAGTGTAACTCAGTTCCTCCAACTTACAAAGCAAGCGACTGCTTTCACTTCCTTTGGCGCTTGTTTCTGTGGGATGATTTATCTGTGGGCTCCCACTATTCAGCACCTGGCCTGTGTGCCACCCTCCTGCCAACGCAGGGACTAGCTTCTTTTTGGGCAGGGGAGTTACGCAGGATGTGGCAACAATGAGAAATGAGGAACCTAAGCCACAGTCAGCCCCTGGGAAGCCATCTCTCCTCTGTGTCTTTGTCCGCAGCCTCAAGGAGCAGAAGGGAAGCAGGACTGTGAGCCAGCATCCTCGAGGTATCAGGTTCAGCCGGACCTCGCAAACAAAGCTGCAGCAGACACAATCAGAACACCGCGTGCAGGGGCTCCTGCTTCTGCGTTGCTGTTCACCTACAGATGTTTTGCTTCCTCAGAAAGCCTTCTGCTCCCACAGGCCAAGGCAAGGGTTGTGTCTTTTACACATTATGCATTTTTCTCTCCCAGTGTCCAGGTCAGAGCCTCAGACACGGTGAGAACCTAGTTAACAAGGAAGTCCTGGATTGAGTGGAGTGGCTTGGCGGTGGGCCCTGGTGGGGCTGCTCTAGAATTCTTCCAGTGAAGAATAGGGATAACTGGCTCAGTGACTACAGAGAGGCACTGGGAACTGCCATAACGGTCAGTGGCAGGTGCTTCATGAGGTTCTAGGGAGAATCTCTAGGTAAAGATGTTAGGGAGATGTCCTCACCAAACCTGAAGCCCTGTGGGGTTAGAAAGTGGCTTTGCTACAGCAAGCACTCCCCTCCTGGCCCAGCTCACTGCACAGTAACCTACTCCACAGCTGGTTTGGGCCTGCTGGTCAACCTCTGATTCACTCCATTCACTCCATCAGATACTAAGAGGACACAGGTTGGATGGGCACTAATTGCTATTCAGGCAAGGGATGCATTATTTGACTTTAGAATCTTGGGAACCCACTCGACCCCATGACTCCATGGTTTGGATGCTCTATCATAGTAGCCCTGCCTGCTCATGTGCTCACAGGACTCAGCAATGCCCAGGGGAAGTCCTGCGACTCCAGCCTCTTGACACAGTTGCACTGTGAAACCAAATGAGACCCAGGAAGGCAGAACCCTGCCCCGAGTCTAAACAGGAAGTTCCAAGTAGTTCTCATATTACAGGGTCATACCGCCATTCACAGATGTGTGAAAGTCTCCCGGATCTGTCTATGGCTGATTCCCACAGGCCAGCTGTGTGGCGATGCTAGGATCAGCTTTGTGTGTGTGGTCGCTGTCCTGTTCTTCCCAGAGCTAGGAATGTGCTGCATACTGTCACACCATGGAGATAAACAAACCACAGGAAGCCACAGGATGCAGTTTCCAAATGGGATCTTAGGAAAAGGCTGACGGGGAGGAGCGGAAACTGCCTGGCGTTCGTTTGGGTTTCCAAGAGGGTGCAGAAGCCACAGAAATGGATTTCCCAGCCCGTCGTGTCTGCCCTTCAGTTCTGGGTCTGTCTCTAAGTGCTGGTCGCACGCCTGCACCCGTTTAGGGAGAAGTGTTGAAAATAGAATGTTACTATTATTAAGAAGTGAAAGATAGTGATTTAAAATCATGCTTTAAAAAGACTTTATTTTTAATTATGTGTCTCTGTCTCTGTGTGTGTGTGTGTATGTGTGCGCGTGTGCACACACACACACACACACACACACACAGATGCAGGTGCAGGAGTCCGGAAGAGGATGTCAGCTGTCTTGGAGCCTAGAGGCAGTTGTGAATCACTCAGTGTGTGTGCTGGGATCTGAACTTGGGTTCTCTGCTAGAGCAATGCATGCTCTTACTCTCTGAACCATCTCTCTAGCCTCTAAAAGTGGTTCATTTATTAGATTATTTTATTTTGATGCGTGTGGGTTCATTTACTGGATAATTTTATTTTATGTGAGTGTTTTGTCTGCGTGGATATGTGTGTACCATGTGCCCATGATGCCCACGGAGGTCAGAAAAGGTCTTCACATCTTCTGGAACTGGAGTTAAGGATGTGAGAACTGAACCTGGGTCCTCAAGAGCAGCAAGCACTCTGAACTGCTGGCATCTCTCCAGCCCCTAGAAGTGTTTTGTTTTTTTTTCCCCAGGGTTTCTCTGTGTAGCCTTGGCTGTCCTGGAATTTACTTTGTAAACCATGCTGGCCTCGAACTCAGAGATCCACCTACTTCTGCTTCCCGAGTGCTGGGACTGAAGGGGAGTGCTGCCACCACCTGGCTTAGCCGTGGGTTTTTATAAGAGGAGCTGTGCCTCCTGGCAGCCTGTGGAGGCAGCAAAGGGTCCCAGCCGGAAGGTACTGGCCAGTTTCAGTTTTTGGATGGCTCTGCTGGAAACGGCAGCAGAAAGAGGTTGAAGATGGGGGATGGCAGAAGGAGACGGTTTGGAGTCATTTCGAAGATCCAGGTGCGAGGCAAGGATGGGGTCGGAATCAGACAACACCACTAAGTGAACTCTGCACGCCTTTGCCCTCTCCTCCACGGCAAACCTTCTCATGGAGCACGACCGTCCGCGTCAGGGGATGGACACACCCTAAGAGACTGCAAAGCCGCAAGTGGTGCAGCCCTATCAGCTAGGAGGAGCCATGGAGCCCAGCAACTAGTCTCAGCTGCCCAGCTGGGGCTGACCTGGGGCAGCAAAGAGAGCCTGAGAGACGTGGGGCAGATGAAAGCAGGCCAGAGTGGACCTTTGCAGGCTGGGCAGGCTGTTTGCTGATTGTTATTTGCTGAGTAGCCAGGCCTGGTCCTAGCGAATGCACGAGTCATTCCCAGCGGCTGCCCAGCCTCAATCGTTTGGCGCCCTGCACTCACTATGAGTTATCAGAGCGAGGGCTCTGGCTGGTGTCCTTTCTAGAATACTCACCGAGGAGGGACAGTTGGAACACACATGTTTAAACAGGGCTCAAAGGGAGCAAGCACGCATTTTCTTCCAGAGTTTTGACAGAAATCATAAGCAAATGATGACAGGAACTCAGCATGCAGATAGAGTTCAGTGCGGCTGTGGCCCTGTTCCATTGCAATGAAGGCACTTAATAGAGATGGCGCTTCTGTACAGGGAGGAAGGCTGGGTATCGAACCATTCCTGGGCTCTCCACGTCAGTTGGCAGAACACACAGCATTTCATTTTGGATATTTAAAATAGGTGAAAGAAATAAGCCATAATTATCAAGTCAGTCTTAGCATCATCTTTCAAGGGACAGAGTTTAACTGTAACTGGGAAGGGCCAGTGTAGTGCCCCAGCACTTGGGGGAGCAGAGACAGGCGGATCTCTGTGAATCTGAGGCCAGTCTGGTCTATATGGTGAGTTCCAGGACAGGCAGAGTTACATGGTTATGATGAGACCCTGTCTCAAAAAGCACTCCCCCCCCAAAAAAATGTGTATCTGTTTGTGTAGATGCGTACCATGTGAGATCCTCTGCTTAGAAACTTTTTGAACCACCTGACACACCTTGGGAACAGAACTCAGGTCCTCTGGGAGAGCAGCAAATGCTCTTAACCATTGAGCCATCTCTCTCGCTTCCTTCTGTGATGCTTTAAAAAAAAATTCCCAGATTATTTTTTACATCTAATAAAACTTTTCTTTCTTTTTCCTTCCTTCCTCTCTGTTTCTCTTTTATTTTTCCTTTTCCTCCCCTCCCCTCCCCTCCCCCTCCCCTCCCCTCCCCTCCCCTCCCCTCCCCTCCCCTCCCCTCCCCTCTCCTCCCCTCTCCTCTCCTCTCCTTTCCATTCCCTTCCTGGGCAGGGTTTGCAGCTCTCACAGGCACATAGCTCACTATGTATACCAGGCTTGCCTTCACCTTGTGGCGATGCCCCAGGAATGGAGGATTATAGGCGAGAGCTGCCATACCTGGCTCAACAGTTCCCAAGATCCTAATCACATCACTTCCAGGTCTTGGTGACGTGTAGTGAATGAAGAGAATAGAGCTTTGTAAACAGATCTCTTCAGATGTTGTCTGTGCACAGATCCTGTGCGCGAGGCTCTCAGGGAAGGGCCACGCTGTTAGTTCTGCTGGCAGTGCCCCTGTGTAGTCAGTCTCCTGGTGGCTGAGCCGCTGCTGTCTCCTGCAGCTCTGCCTCTCACCCGCCGCCTCCCCTCCGGACTGAGGCTTGGGGGTCGGCACCAGGCTCTGGTCTCCTGACGCTATTTTTAGCAAGTGTAAACATCTTCAGGTTAGAGGCCTCTCCTCTGTCTATGTAAATCTTGGCTCTCAAGACTAGTATGTCTTCAGGGAGCAAAGAATCGAGATTTAAAGCTGACCAGAGATCTCTTCATTCCAGATATTCCTCATCCAAGAATGCAGGAAACTGGGAAGTCCACTGTCGGCCCTCAAGCTAGCGGCTTTCCTGTGATGGACACATGGCAGGGATAGCCGGACGGCTGACGGCACACCCAGTTCCCCGGCCTAAGCTGTCAGTTTGAGAAGGCCGGGCTTCAGGGCAGTGTGGCTGGATCCAGGTCTTAGGCTGGTGTCATCTCGCTATGTAGGAAGCTTCCAGGAACTAGGAGATTATGCAAGGAAGATGTTGATCTGAACACAGGAAGCAGTCGTGGTTGTAGGGATTGGTACACCGCGCACACTAGCAGACACATTTAATTTGTACTAAGCGAAACCCCACAAGTTCACAAGAATCCACAGAAACTCCAAAGCTAGGGAAAGACTCACGCCTCAGCTTGAGGTAGGTCTTAAACCAATGCATTAACACTTTGTGATCAAAGAAAGGAAACTTGTGATGTTGTCCTTTCAAAACTAGCTATGTTTTTTTTTTTTTTTTTTTTTTTCTGAGATAGGGTTTCTCTGTTGTAGCTCTGGCTGTCCTGGAACTCACTCTGTAGCCCAGGCTGGCCTTGAACTCACAGAGATCTGCCCGCCTCTGCCTCCCTAGTGCTGGGATTAAAGGTGCGTGCCACCACCATCCAGCTTAGACATTTGTGTTTTATTTTTTTAAATGGGCTCCCACGTAGCCCAGGCTGATCCTAACTCTCTGTGTAACTAAGGATGATTCTCGTCTCCTGCCTCCACTTCCCCAGTTCTGGGATACAGACATGCGCCGCCTTCCTGGTTTACACTGTATGATAAATCCGATCCAGGTCTTCACGCACGTTAGGCTAGCGTTCTGCCTACTGAGCCACGCGCAGCGTCCCTGGACATTTGTTCCGAGGGAACGAAAGCAGCTGCACATAGCGCTCACATGTTTCTCGCTAAGGCCGCAGTCAGCCTTCATCAGTGATGAGTGACGGCATATAGCTAGGTTACAGTTCTGGTCTCAGATGTGCTCCCAAGGCTCACATGTGGAAGGCCTAGTCCTGGGGCAGCTGTGCTCAGAGGGTGCCCTTTGGGAGGTGATTGGATCCTAAGTGTCCGGACATCGTCCACGGACCCCTCCTCTGATGGGTTCATAGTGTGAGGCCCTGGGAGGCCCGGGGAAGGCTCTGTGGAGGCCCGGGAGACGGCTCTCTGTCTTTGTTCTGAGGCTGCTCTGAAGGAATCCCACACCTCGAGGTCTTCATTCACCCAGTCCGTCACATTTCTGAAGAGGAAGGCGTGGTTTCTTCTCTAGACCCTGACTCTAGCAACTTTGGGTTGTGATTTTCAATCTCAGGCGCACAGTAGGGTTGCCCAGAGTGCCTGCTGAATTTGCCACTGCTGTTAACACCTCTTCCTTTTCAAGGCAGTTTGAGCAAGTTCAGAGAAGTCCCCTGACTTGTTCAAGGTGGCTCTGCTTGTAGCTTGCAAACTGCGGGGTGTGGCTGTGAATTGAGGGAAGATGGTTAAAGCCAGCTCAAGCCATTGACAAAGTACTCTCTGTCTGTCTGTCTGCCTGCCTGTCTTTTTTTCTTCCCCTTCCAGCTGGAAGAAGGGAGTGTCTCCTTCTGTTCAGGGTGGGGTGGGGCACAGCTCAATCTGCCCACAGCAGGGGCCAGGTTCCTTGACAGGGCCCAGCCCTCCTCTTACCCGTGGAGGACCAGAAGCCTGGGCACTGCTGGTCCTCACACGGACAGCACAGTACCAAGCAGCTCTGACCTGGACCAGAAGCCTGGGCACGGCTGGTCCTCACACGGACAGGCAGTACTGGGCAGCTCTGACCTCCAGCAGGGGCTCCATATGTTCTCACAGCACCCCAGTACCGGGGAGTTTGTGGGAGGTGTCTGTTTTCCACAGCTCTCTAAACCCTCCCACCATGGCTGAGTTAAGCTAGCTGGCACTGTGACAGGAACTGCAGACCTGGGGTTGCAGCGAGAGCATGCACAAGCGGCCCCGGCCTAGCCCAGACTGTTAGTGGTGATAGTCACTGTTCTGGTACTGTAACAGAATGTCTGAGGCAATCATCTTATAAAGAGAAAAGACTGATCTCATCCCACCGTATCAGAGGTTTTGGTTTCTGATCAATTGGCCTCATGGCTTTGGGCCTGTGTGGGACTGTGTAGCAGAGCAAAAACCATCTGCCTTCTAGACAGGAAACAAACAAGAGAGACAAGAAGACACTGGGGACCATGATCACTAGGGGCCTGCCCTCAGTGGCCCAATGCCTTTCTGCTGCCCCCTCCTAGACATCCCCCACCTCCTGATAGTGATGCCCAGGGGACTGAAGCTTACAGGTGAGACTTTGGAGAACATTCTAGATAAAAATTATAGCACATGGCATATGCATTTGTAAAATTCAACGTGTTATACAAAACTGTGCCTTAAAAACTGCAGGGGTTGTGGGGATATGGAGTTGGGAATATTGCACTCTAAAACTCTGTGACACGTAGAGGTCAGGGGTCAGATGGTGATGGTGTGGTCATGGATTATCTGTGAGGTCAGGGGTCAGATGGTGATGTGAGGTCACAGGTTAGCTGTGAGGTCAGGGGGCAGATGGTGATGGTGTGGTCACAGGTTAGCTGTGAGGTCAGGGGTCAGATGGTGATGGTGTGGTCACAGGTTACCTGTGAGGTCAGGGGTCAGATGGTGATGGTGAGGACACAGGTTAGCTGTGAGGTCAGGGGTCAGATGGTGATGGTGAGGTCACAGGTTAGCTGTGAGGTCAGGGGTCAGATGGTGATGGTGTGGTTACAGGTCAGCTGTGAGGACACACTGGCACTGTGTGTTCTCCTGAAACTTCCCTTGTGAAGACTCAGCAGAAGCTTGCGATGGTGGGAGTGCACCCACAGCCTGGGAATCCATCATATTTCCAGTCTTCAGGGAAAGAGAATAAAGAATGGTGCCCCGAGAAAAACAGGAAGCTTAAGGGAAAGCAAGAGGGAGGAGTCGAATGGAAGAGGCTCCTTAGTAGGCCATGGGCAGGCCACTCAGTTGCCTAGAAGGGCTGGAAGGAAGGTGGTAATTGCTGATTAGCGATGTCATCTGGGTTGGGTTAAGGAATACTAGGTGGCTGGTCCAGCCTGGGGCTGGGAGGGTGCTGCTAACACGTGAGCCTGAAGAGGTGATGAAGAGGAAACTGATGAGGGTAGGGGTTTCAGCCAGTGAGCTTGGGGCTCAGGTAGATGGAATGGTGGAGGAAAGACAGATTCCTTCTCTTGGATCTGGGCTACCTGTCTCTTCCTGCAGTTTCTCCAGGTTCCTTGGGCTTTGGACTGGAGGCTTAACACAGTGGCTCTGCTTCTCCCCAGACCTGGAGCTGAGATTGGCTCCACTGTCTGCTATAAAGTCTCTGTTTGCAAACAGCAGATCAAGGGGCTTCCTGGCTTGCAGAGTTGCATGAGCCAGTCCCCATCTTAAGTCTCTGAAATGCCCAGCTGCCTGTCTCTTTTGGAATCATCTTAACTCTGGCAGAAAGATGTGATTGCAGATGTGGACGGGTGTGTGTGTCTCACTGTCCTGGGGGAGTGTGTGTGAGATTTGTTTGCTCCTACTGCACCCACCTGGTCGTAGAGGGAAAGGAGAGAACTGAAATTCACTGTACACCCATACAGCTCCCTAATTCATCAACTCCACTGGAATAGATTTCTCTTCTCAAGCATTACAGCAGACCTGGCTTTAGCTCCACCGTGGAGATTGGCTAACTCTGTAAGTTAGGTCTCTTCCCCAGAGAATCTGTCCATGCTCACCAGCACAATGCTGCTTAGAAAGCACTTCAGCAGCGGTAGGTAGAGACCGAGTGCTGAGAACGGCCAGAGTCAGAGCGGACAGCCCTTTCCCCAAGAGGGATTCAGATGAAGAGATCAAAGCTAGAGGCTTTGTCTAAGCCCACAGCAAGCGAGAAGGTGCTCAGACCTGGGGCAGATCAGTCAAGAGCCAGCCTGCAGTGTGTAAATGTGTGTGTGTGTGTGAACCACTGTGTGAGGGAGTAGAAACCTCTAGATTGTATCTATTCTCCTTCAAAGAACAAAGAGACACTAAAAATAATATGCCACACACTCTTCACATCTTTTGTTTTTAAGTAGAAGCAAGGTGGAAAAGAATAGAAAATTCTGGTGAGCCTTTAATTATCTAGCAAATATATATGCATGCTCATACTCACCATAGATTGACATTTCCAGTTCTCTTTGGTTTCCAATCCACATGCTAAGGTGGCTGCTGCAGGCTTGGCTGGGCTATTTAATAAGTGAGGCAGTAGGAAACACCGAGCGTATGTGTGGGGTGTGCCATCCCCGCGAGGGGCAGAGTCTATTCCCGAGGCCCATGTTCCCTGCGGAGTGCATGGACACCCAGATGGTGATGATGGCGTCAGGGGTCCTGCCTGGAGCGCTCGGGGAGCTGCTGCTCGGGGCTGGTGTGGAGAAGAGGCGGGACAGTGGGAGACGTGGCGGCCTGGAGCACTAACGAAGGGAGAGCGCACATGATGGAAGCATCAGTGATTCCTGCGGGTTCCAAAAAGTCCTTTGCAGGCTCACTAAGCTCTGTCCTCAGCCCCCATCTGCCGACAGTCAATCAGAGCACCACCGTCTTGGCATCAGCGCATTTAATTCTCACACCAGCCTCATGAGCGACATCACTGACCAAACCCCTTCAAGAGAAAACTGCGCTGAGGAGAGCCTAAGTCTTAGACCAGACAGCTGCCTGGGTCAGGTTTGGGTGCACGCCCCAGCCTGATCTAAGACTCTGGCCCCTGGCTGTCTCCATCCACTCTCCCCTGATTTATACCAGGAAGTGAAGGAATGCAGGAATCCAGCAGTTTCTAGGGTTGTGCTTGCAGACATGTTGTGAAGAGAATTTGAACCTTTTCCATGTTTTCCATGGAAGAATGGTATAGTGCTACTTTAATGTTCAGGAAAAGTGTGCATCTGGTAGTCCATTCCTTGTGGCTAGTTATATTTCACTTCAAAGGTGGGTACCATGGGTGGATGGGCAAGGGCTGGAAGGAGAAGCACAGGGGTGTTGGCCAGAAGGTTCAGCGAGAGCCTGGGCCCACAGGACCACTCTGCAGGCGCAGTGGACAGCCCCAGGCAGAGAAAAAGTCAGTGAGAGATTGTGCACCACACTGCGAACGGGAATAGGAACCTGGCCCGAATGCCAGACCCAGCATCCAGCAGACACAGCATGGGGCAAAACTGTACCAGAGCCTCTCTGGAACTTTCCAAGAGCAGATGTGTAAGTTGGCAGGGCTGTTTCCCATACCTTCCACCTTCCAATGTGAAATGGTTTGGGTGGATTTCCCCAATTACACTTCAGGCTTGGCCTGGAGTTGGCAAGTGGCTGCCAGGATGTCTGAATGTGCCTGGATTATTTTCACGGTGTGTGTTTTAATGCAGTGTTC
>JAMJFZ010000189.1:3467500-3497500 GCA_026225945.1 Cricetomys ansorgei
GTTATGTGTGTATGTATGTGTGCCCGCATGAGTTATGTGTATGTATGTGTGCCCGCATGAGTTATGTGTGTATGTATGTGTGCTCGTATGAGTTATGTGTGTATGTATGTGTGCCCGCATGAGTTATGTGTGTATGTATGTGTGCCTGCATGCATGAGTTATGTGTGTATGTATGTGTGCTCACATGAGTTATGTCTGTATGTATGTGTGCCTGCATGCATGAGTTATGTGTGTATGTATGTGTGCCCGCATGAGTTATGTGTGTATGTATGTGTGCCCGCATGAGTTATGTGTGTATGTATGTGTACCTGCATGCATGAGTTATGTGAGTATGTATGTGTGCTCACATGAGTTATGTGTGTATGTATGTGTGCCCGCATGAGTTATGTGTGTATGTATGTGTGCTCACATGAGTTATGTCTGCATGTATGTGTGCCTGCATGAGTTATGTGCACCATGTGTGTAGCTGCCCACAGAGGCCAGAGGATACTGGATAATCTGGAACTGGATTACGGCAGTTGTGAACTGCCTGGTGTGGTGCTGGCAGTGGAACACAGGCCCTTTGCAAGGGCAGCGAGTGCTGTGTCGTCTGAGCCATCCCTCCAGCTCTCTGTTAGCACTGAGCCATCCCTCCAGCTTTCCGTTTCTAAATAGAACCTCGTTTCTCATTCCACCCAGCTTGTCCTCCTACACATATATGTAGGTCAGAAACCTGGTTATTTATAGAAAGTGTATGTGTGGTGTGTGTGAGTGGTGTGTGTTTTTCTATTTTTGTTTTCTGTCTGTTTTAAATGTTTTCCTAATGCCCTAAATGAGTGCTGCTCAACTTCCTAATGCTGCGACCCTTTAATACAGTTCCTCACCTGTGCTGACCCCCAACCATAGATTTATATTTGTTGCTACATCATAACTGTAATTTTGCTACTGTTATGAATCATAATGTAAATATCTGATGTGCAGGTGGCCTTATGCGATCCCTGTGAAAGGGTCATTCGACCTCCAAAGGGGTCACAACCCACAGGTTGAGAACCACTGCCCTAAAAGCTTAGGCAATTCTTAGTTTCCATTTCTTCAGTAACACTTCACCAGGGGCTCAGGACTCAGTATTTTGGAGCATGTCAGGGCTCTCTCTTTGAGAAAAGCACCGGGTGGGTTCTCTGGGGTCCTCTGGGGACCTGGAAGGCCACTCAATGATGAGGGCCATTGTCCAATGAGGACCTGGGCCTTGAGAGTCATAACTGAGATTCTTCCAAACTAAGCCAAACTTAAGTCCAACATCAGCTTTACTGCAATCATTCATATAAATGCATGTCAGTACAATCAGGGCGTTATAAGAAGAATAACTGTTTTAATGACAATGTGACTATGTTTCCATGTTTATTCAGAGGTGACGTAATTATCAATGGACTTCACACTGTCATCAGGAAGCCATGTTGTTATGGGCATCACTGGTCTCTGCTGGTTCATTCCAGCTTTGCCTCAGTTGCAGTGTCTTCAGAGTCCTGCTCCCCGATGCCAAGGCCCATTCCTCAAAGGTCCCTCCTGTGTACGAGGAAGTAAAGTCTGACTCATTTAGCTTGTCTAGGTTTTTCGACTTGTGAAGTCTTTACGGAGAGACTCCTAGGGCTCTTCTGTGCTGTGGGCTTATGTTAATGTCTGTAGTTTTAGATCTTTGCTGTTGGGCTTCCTCGAGCTCCATCCATTCCCGGAATCTGGAGTCCGGGCTGCCAGCAAGAATTTCAGCATTTAGCCAGTCCAGGCTGACTAGCAATTGTTAGCGCCAGCCAGCAGCCCTTTGTGGCTTCTGTATTAGTCGGTTTTCTTATTGTTGTAACAAAATATCTTATTGTTGTAACAAAATATGATGAAGGCAACATAAAGCAGGAGGGTTTGGCTTTAACTCCTAGGTTCAAGGTTGCAGCCCATCGTGGTTGCACAGCTGTGGTGTCGAGAAGATGGAGCAGACGGTTAGATGGCGTCCACAGCCAGGACGCGGAGCGCTGGTGTTCGTCTCACGCTCCCCGTTTCAGTCAGCCCAGGACCCGGCCAGGGAATGGCATCAGCCACATTTAGAGCGAGTCTTTCCGCCTCAGTTAACCCAGTCTGAAAGTTCCTACAGACACGCCCAAGGTCTGACCCTCAGGTGATCCCAGACCCTTACGTAGACAGTACTCACCACCACACCCTGCATCTAGAACCTGGATAGTTTTTAAACTCTGACTTTCTGCTCTTAGTGAGTTTCGTGTGACGCACAGCAGCTCCGTCGTCATCTGCGTCTCTTCACCGATGCGGCTGCTCACTGCGGAGTCATCAGATAGTCCTGTTGGCTTCCTTTGTTCAACAAAAGTTCACTGAGTCTTACTGGGCTGTGACATATACTGTATCCATGCTTCTGATGAGTATTTCTTTTATAAGTTATAAAATATTCAGTGATATAAAACATATTAAGGGCACATTGGTTTTAATATGTAAGTATTTTGGGTGTGATATGAGACTGACTTCTGATGAGAAATTATTTTAAGAGGCTGAGAAAAATAGCACCATTAAAGACTCAGGGGAAGAGCTACTGTCGTGCCTAGACAGAAGACTGAGAAGGCTTGTTTAAACTCAGCCAACATCTCCTGACCCTGTGCTCTTGAGTGTCAGGCAGATTCCTCCTGGCACCCTCACATTCAGAGGAGACAAGTGGCAGCCACATCTGGGGCTTGAAGATACACTCAAAGACCTGCACCGGGCTTTCCTCCTGCCCTGTGATGGGACATGCTAGCCAGCGATGTCTCACCACAATAGTGTCATTCTGGAGATCTTTCCATATAGATCTTGGGGGCGGGGGTACCTATGTTTAATACATAGCAGAGCCTTCTGAGACTTCAAGGGTGCTGTGTAGGATGCAGACAGAGTTGCTTTCTCCTGTGCTGAAGACATTGTCATTACTTTAAAAAATTGTATAATAATATTAATTTTTATTTCTTAACCACTTTAAAATACAGATTTTGAAGTGTGCATTAGTTGTACAAATAAATAGGTGTCCTTGCAAAAGGCATCGTACATATGAACACCACTTCCCAGTCACCTCCTATGTCTCCCCTTTCCACTTTCTTGTCTTTGGAGAGCATGTATTCTGCACGTGAGAGAAAGCATATACTCTGTGTCTTACTGAGTTTGCCTTATTTTACTTCAGCTCCATCCATTTGCCTCTGAAGGACATAATTTTGTTCTTTTTAATGGCTGAATAAAACTCCACTGTGAGCACACCCCATTTATTTACCCATTAGTCTGTGGCAGACACAAAGGCTGATCCCGTAACTCAGCTCTCCCGCCCCCGTGTACAGCAGAACTGCCTTGGCTTGGTGCAGGGGGGCACTGTCCTGCTGCAGTGCTGGATCAGCTTCCTGCAGGAGCGTGGTCAGGTGGCTGCCGAGCTGTGAAATACACATGTGCATCCGCATCTGGTGGAACTGGATCCTGCTAAGATGAGATATTTAAGATTCTGTTCCCTACCAAAGTCAAGGCACATGCCCATGTTCATGGAGGACTGTGAAATGGGGCAACCTGTCTGTCAACGAGAACAGACTGGCTGAGCTTGCGTCCTGGCCTGGCCTTCACGGGAACACTGGATTCCAGAGAAAAGTGCAGGGCTTATCCAGAACAACAGGCAAGAGAAACAACCTTCTGTGTATCTCTGAGAACTCTGCTTTTCTGAGAAACAGCCAGTGCCAGAGGGAGGAATCATTTGCCCCTTTTAACTGTTCCTGTTTCTAGCTCTTTCCACTGTTCAGATCAATCCACGGATACGGATGCCATGCTGGGATGTCCAAGCGTCAGCTGTGGTGGTGTCTGTTTCTATGCTGGTCGCTGCTGTGACAGTTGCTTATTGAAGACCTGCGACCCGTCAGCGTGCGGATCGGCACGTCCAGGCCAGTCAGCAATTGTTACTTAAGAGTTAGCAAACAGGTCCTTTGTACCCTGTTGGTCACTTTCCTCCTCGATCTCACAGAATAACTGACACGAGCAACTTGAGGCAGGAAGGCTTGATTTTGACTCGCGGTTTGAGGGTAATGTCCATTGAGGCTGGAAAGTCCTGGAGACAGGAACCTTTTTCTAGGAGGGGATTGTTTCCTTATAGATGAGAAATCAGAAGCCACAGAAGCTGGTTCCCTTGCCTAAGGATGCCATTTATTCAAGGGAGAGAACTCATCTGGAACCAGGACCAGATGGCTCCGGCAAGAAGCATCCCCAACCCCTGCTCCTCCACCAACCTCTGCTACTCCACTCTCCATCCCTTTCCCAGCGAGACTCACAGCAGGACCGGAGCTCATCTGCATCTCTCTCCCAGGTTTAATTTGGAACTTGTGTGGGAGGCAGAGGGACTGTTTGTCCTGGGAGCATTACATTTCTTCTTTGAGTGCCCAACACAGGAAGGTCCTGAAATCTGTTGAGTTTGTAAGGAACACGAGAGAGTTAGAGATAGCCCAGGCCTCAGCAATCACTGCCCTGCCATCCTGGGCCCTCCGGCTTCTATGGATGAGGCCTGGGTTGGTCCCATTCCCTGTAGATTAGACTCTTGTCAAGAGACTCCCATGGACTACTCTTATCTTTCACAGCATCATTCTCTGATTCTAAGGATAACAAGCCAGCTTTATGTTCAGGGTGAAAGACTGGGCAGCATGCTGCTCCATTATCAGCCAAGAGGCTGCTCCAATCTATAGAGCAGCTTCCAGAAAGTTCTATGGCAGACATGGAGAGCCCACTCTTCTCTCTGCTTTTTCTGAGTTCTGTGAATCTCATGTTCATCTGAGTCCCCAGTGGATCTGCCCAAGGCCTTCAAAAATGAGTCTTGAGACTAGTGGCCCCGAGATCCTCTCACTGACCAGGTAGAGACCCAGTGGGTGTTGTGATGGATATCTTGACTGCGAAAGAGGCCCAGAAGACCACTAAAGCACACCTCTGAGTGCATCTGTGAGGGAGTTTCCAGAGGCAATTAGCTCGAAGACAGAAGCTGAGAGACAGAGACCAGCCTGAATCAGCAAATCAGCCTGTCCAACAGGCTGATGACCCAGATGAAATTAGGGGAGGGGAGAGAAGGAACCTCACCAGCATGTGCACGTCCCAGTTTTCTTGAGCTGGTATGCCATTGCTGCTGGCTTTATCTGGGATGTCAGATTCCAGCTTTTGATGCAAACCCACACAGACCCTCTCCAGGGAGCTTCCAGGCCTCTAGCCTTGGATCGGAACTGTACCATCAGACTGTCTTACTCTGAGGCTTCACCTTGGACTGTATAGCCTCCGGGCTTTCTGGATCTCCAGTGTGTGACAGCTATCATGGGCATGTTCAGATTCCAATCAAGTAAACCAATCCCATAAATAAAGCACGCGCACACACGCGCATGCACACACACACACACACAATTAGTGCTGTTCTCGAGAGAACCTTGACTAACACCAATGTATATGACATGTATATCTTTCTATTATAAAAAGGTACTATATGTGAATACTAAGTGCGTTTATATAAATTATTATGAAGATTATATTATAAATGCATAACTTATATACTATAATTATATACGAATATGTATAACTACCTGTAATTATGAATAATACAGCATAACTTAAAATATGTTGTTCTTTTCTAAGTTAGTATTTGCGAAAGGGAAAATGAGAAAGTGCAAACATAAATGGAAGTCCTCCCACAGACCAACACATCGCCCTGTGAATGTGCCACGAGCCTTCTGCTACAGTCATCTGTGCATTTATATTTTTGAGAAAGTAATATTGTAGCTGGGTTACTATTTGTAATACCGTAGCATAGTTATTGTTTGTAATGCTGTAGCTGGGTTACTATTTGCAATACCGTACTGTAGCTGCTGTCTGTAATATTGTAGCACAGTCACCATTTGTAAGCTGCCTTTTTAGTCTTACTCTATGGCTGTTAGCTTTTCATGTGAGTGGAATAGGTTGTTTAGTTTGAAAATTTTATACATGCATGTAATGTGTTTTGATCAAATCCAACCCTCTTTCCCCTCCCTTCTTAACGTGCTAATATTTTAGACCCACGGAGTTCACTTGGTTCTGCTAGTATGTGCTTGGGTGTAGGGCTATCTACTGAAGTTAGAATAGTGTGTGTGTATTCATGTGTGTGTGTGTGTGTGTGTGTGTGGTTTTGTTGTTCTTTTAAAATACAGATGTAAGTGCTTTGACTGATTGCTGGCTTTGGTGCTGTTTTGATCAGCCCTCCAATGACTGTGCTCGCTGATCCTGCGCAGACGTAGTCATCTAAGGGTGGGCTCCTGGTGGACAGGCGTAGTGGTGGCCTTCCTAAGGGGTCCTGATGGACTTTCAGTATGTTTGTTTCTGTCCAACCTTCCCCCATCCTGGAGAAGCAGCAAGGCAGCAGGTTTCCTCCAAGGAGTAAACTCTTGTCTGATGCAGAGCACAAGTTATGAGAAAGGGGAATTGTCTCCTGAAGAGCTGTAGCTGAAACACCTTGGCTGTGACCCGGGAAGTGAGTCCCTCTGACACACTGAGATTCATGGAGTGGGATTCTGAGCAGTTTGATGTTTCTCCAGTGGGATGCTGCACTCCCGTTGCCAGGGGCTGGAAGCCCGGCTTTCCTTTCTCTTCTTTTGTCTACTTAGGGACATGCAATGAGCGTGTGAACTTGAGGCATGGCTAATCTAACAGCCAGGGCTTCTGAATTAACTGCAGAGTCTAGCATTTAAAGGCTAACCTTTTCCTTTTGGGCTTTTTCACTTGAAACACCACCTTTGCCTTTGAAAACTGAGGAGCTGATGCAAACCTGCTCGGGGAAATCAAAATTTGGGTCACTTTCTGAGCACAGGTGACACGTGGCTTTTAGCTCCCCTGTGTCAGGAGTGCTTCTGGACAGACAGGAGGAGATGGTTTGCAGTCTCCAGCTCAAACTGGGTGGCTTACTATCATATGCTCTCTACTGAGCCTTTGGTCCTGGTTGGGAGACTAACCTGCAGAAAAAAAATTAACCAAAGACAGCACCCTCAACGGGTGTCACCGCCCATCACTCACCTTGCTTTGCCAAAGAGTACCCCAGGAGGAGTCAGGAGTAGAAGCATTTGGGAAACGGGTGTCCCAGGATCTTCCCTCCCCAGAGGAAAAGAACACATTACTGAATGTCTTTTCAATAAGATTTTATTAGGAGACAGTTGCAGACTGTATGTCTACAAAAACAAATGTACAGACTTTCATGCATATGCTTGGCTTGTCACCCATCTCTGCCCAGTGGCAACACTGTGTATGACTCTGGTCTTAATATTATGACCAGAAGATATCCTCCACCCCCCCTCTGATATTCACACGTGCATACAGTTCTTTGCAATGTCTTCATATGTGTAGAATTGCTTGACCACGGACACAGTCAATAAATAAGCCTGGTTTCCAAACTAGGGTCTTCAGTGTCACTCCTACAGAGCCATAGCCAGCACCCTTCCCCTCTTCTATCTCTGGTGCTGCATATTTGTTCCCTAGCTCTCCATCTCTCTCATTCTGTCCCTTCAGGTTCATCCCCACGACTTCCTGCAGTGCAGTCACCAGAGATGACCTCTTCCTTCAGAGTCTCTCCGCAGCCTCCTACAGGCCGTGTATACTGGGGCTGCTCTACAATGCAGGCACCCAGTGTGGCTAGCTACCTGCCCATTGGAGTGTTTATCGTATGCAAGACCACCACTAGACCACTGTTTCTGCTACCTCCAGGCTGACTCTCTGGGTTGACTTCCCCCCAAGCTTAGGTCTGCCTCGCTTTTAGCCTGGTGCTGTAGCCCAGAGGCTGTGTCTCTTGACTGTCAGTGCTGGGCATGTTACATATGGTCACTAAGGGTGAGGACGGGGTGATCTGTGATCCTGAGCTGATTTCCTGCATCAGATCTCAAGGCCACTGTCTCGATCTTCCACTGTCTAACCTGCAATGTCCCACTGGTTTCCCTGTGCACACGAGGACAATCCTCACTTAAGGAAAAAAGGAGTCTTTAGAAGATATTTTGCATTCTTTTTCATGTAAGTTTCTTATCTCTATGCAAATTTTATCACATAGAGATTGGCAGCATGTCTTCAGAATTAACCTGTTTACTGAGTGCCTGTCATGGGCTGAGTATACTTTCAAACAGTGAGGGTCTGGTAGTATAAGATGAAATGCCTGGTCCGGGAGTTATATGGACAGAGTAAAACAAGTAACTGAACAACTGAAGACATAGCCCAGGAGGAGGCACGAGGACGAAAGGTAAGGGGCCAGGTTAGGACACTGGGGACTTTGATTTTTATCTTGAAATTTATAGAAGTGTGTGTGTGTGTGTGTGTGTGTGTGTGTGTGTGTGTGTATGTGTGTGTATGTGTGTGTACGTGTGTGTGCACAGTGAAGTCCAGGGAAAGTTGGGAAGGTAAGAACGAGGAACATCTGTTCTTAAAACATGCTGTGGAAGCTCCCTGTGGTTTGTCTGGGTTGGCAAGGTGCCACTGGCCCACGGTACCAGTCTGGGCACAGCCCACAAACTAATGATGTAGCACTTCCGTTCTCAACAGGTGGTAGGAATGAGAGAAGGAGAGAGAGAGTAGGAGCAGGATCACGGGCAGGGGCTATGAGGCAGTGATGGCCATCACGCCTGGCTGCTTTCCTACTTGGTATTTATAGGAAAGGTTGTGACTTCTGGCTGGAGAATGGAAGGAATGGATTGATAGGAAAGGCCATACCATGGGGAGTTAGGTGCAGATGTTTTGCTTTCGGCAGACAGGGGGTAAGGCTGGCCCAGTGGGTGCAGGCCTGGGCAGCACAGGCTGGTAGGTTCACACAGGGAGTCTGGTGTCTGCACAGCCATCTCCCAATGGCTGCTTGGAGAACTTGTGCGTGCTGTGCTTCCCCAGGAGAGGAGAGGTTTGTCTTCATGTTGTGGGTGGTAGAGAATGCCTTTGGGAGGGAGATGGAGGCAAGACCAGGATCTGGCTGTTTGTATCCCTAAAAAGAACATGAGAAGTCCGGGAAGACAGCCCATGCAAGTATGAGTAGCCAAGTTCTATCCCCAGAACCCATGTGAAAACTATGGCCACAGCCATACAGACCTGTAAGAACCAGTCCTGAAGACAGGAGGGTCCCCAAGCTCCATGGCCAGATGTCTAGCCTAGCTTGGGGACTTCGGGTTCAATGGGAGACTATTTAAAAAAATAAAGTGGAAAGCAATTAAAGATGACCTCTGTTCTCTGTGTGTGCTCATGTGTACGTGGTACATACACATGCATATGTGCACACACACACACACACACACACACACACACATACACTGATACACCCCCCACTCACACATACACCCATACTCATACACACACAAACTCGTCCCACACACTCACATTTTCATACACGTGCACACATGGATGCACACATTCACACGCGCACTCACACACACATTCACTTACACATACACTCGGATACACTCACACACTCACACCAACGTGCTCAGTGAATGCACTCTTCTGAGGTATCACAAAGGCACAAGGAAGCCAATACTTGTGATCACTGAGATGTGCAAGTTAGAGGCCGCCCAGGAGTGCCTGTGCCCTCCACATTTACTAAGAAAATAGAGAGTTTAGGCCTTGATGTTGCACCCTGTCTATTATGCCGGGCTTCTGGGGACAGTGAGACTCTCAGTGCACCTTTGCCACTGGCTGGGAACCGATTCCTGCTGGCACACACGGCTTTACCCCATTGGTCATCAGGCCACAGACACCTGTGTCAGGAACGTATGAGAATGTGGCCTTCACAGTATTATTAACTTCCTGGGGTTCAGACTGATACCCTAAGAGAGGGCTTCCCATGTAGAGTGAAGTGATGTGTCTAGGTTGCTTGAAAAGGTGTTTTTCATGTCTGTGAATAGAGTCAGGCTGGCTTAAAGCATGAGTGGGCTGGGAAGACGGTACAGCAGTAAATGTGCTTGGCAGTCAGGACCGATGACCTGAGGTCAGAGCCCCAGGCCCCACATAGAAGCTGGACATAGTAGCACAAGTGTGTCCCCCGGTGTGCCCCACCAGGGGTAGTGGAATGACAGGTGCTCACAGGTCAGCTAGCCCAGCGTACACAGCAGCAGAGACCCTGTCTCACAACAAGGTGGAAGTGAGGACTGGCACCCGGAGACACTTTTGATCTCCACACACATGCTATGGCATGCATGCGTCTTCCCATGAACACACATGTGTAAATGCCACGCATCACACAAACACAAAGGTATAAACAAATATGTGTATTGTGTCACCGCATAGACACACATGACGGAAAAGTCAAAACCATTTTACAAAAGCCAAGTCATTCAAGTATAAAACCTGTCATTTTAAACAATTCTATGAAAAAAACAGCCAGTTGTAAATATCAGCTGAATTCATGGCTATAAAATAATTATTGTTTGGGACGAAGTATTTCTGTTACGACTTAGTGATTGTTTAAGTACCAGTAACATTAAATCTCGGCTTGGTAGAAATTAAATGGCTTGAGGTGTGCTCTGAATGGAATGGAAGCCAAAACATTCTATTCACTTAAAAAGATCCTGAAAAATGTATGTTATATTAGAATTATCCATATTTCCAAACATTATGAGTAACTGAACAATGCACTGTGTGTGGGTAGATCATAATATATATGAGGAACTTATACTGCTCATTCAGCTTTGCTATAAAACCCAGCCCCTAAAATATAAAGTCTATGAACACACACACACACACACACACACACACACACACAGAGAGAGAGAGAGAGGGGGGGGGAGAGAGAGAGAGAGAGAGAGAGAGAGTTAATCCATACTTCCAGAGAGTTCTATACATGATGAGATCATCATGATTAAAAAAAAAAAAGTCCCCACACTGAAGATTTTGATGTACTTGTTTGCTATTTTGTTTATGCCATGACACAGTTAACGGGTTGCAGTGTTATTTTCCCTTTTGGAGTAGTTGGTGACATTTTAGTGGCTGCCCTGTATTTACTGGAACCAGTCAGTGCGTGAGTAGGTCTGAGCACTGGCTGGACTGGAGTGACCAGGGAGCTCACACACTGGCTAGTGCATAGACTCAACAGGGACCCCAAGAATAAGAATGCAAGCCTTGGTCCTCATGTCCTGAGTGGTGACCCCTAGACTGAGGACAGGTATGTGAGATGCTGAGGAGGAGTGGCTGTTTGGCCACAGGGAGCCTTGGGCAGGGCACACAGAAGGAAACTGGGCTGCGACTGGATCTGAGTTCACCTTGCCCGGGGTCCTTTGCGTGCAGAAGCGACAGTCAAAACTCCTGGCTGGGTGTTCTGTTTTCTCTGCTAATTTCCCCTTTAGCCATCCTAGGCAGACAGAGCACAGATATAGACCTGTAGCTCCTATTGCTTAGACCTGCACCTGGGCTGGTGCCAGGTATGTACGGCAGGTGCTTCTCCTCGAGGGTCACTGGGTTCAAGTTTAATCTGTGTTTTCACCTCCAACTTGGCTTGGGTTGGTGGCCACCTGCTGGTCCAGGATCGAATCACTGTCGATCTTAGATAACTGTGTCACTGTCTCCCACATGTGAGCCACAGTGCATCATGGCTTTAGCCTGCCGCTGACCTCCAAGGCAGGACGCGTCTACTGGGGTCCCCCAGAAAGCGGCTCAGGATTGGAGGAATGGCCTTTCTCCCAGCGCAGGAGTGGCTCTGAGTATGGGGCTGGCAGTTACTGTTACCATTTTGCCGCAGCCAGAGGAATATGGATTTCAGCAGAGCTGACTTGAAGTTTTTGAGGTGTGGAATTCACCAACTCTGAAATCACCTGATGCCAAGATTTCTTAGAAGTATTAAATTCCAGCTGTATAATTAGCTTTCTGCTGCCAATGCTGCAGACTCCTGAGGAGCTAGCCGGCAAGAGGACCACACAGGGACAAGGGCACGGACAGGAAGGAGTCTGGTGTTCCATTTATCGTCATGACAGTGTGCCTGGCCACATCCCTCAGTGTAGGTCAAAATTTGACTTGTGTGGCAACACAGAGAAGACAGAATTATTTGTAAAAGGGACTCATCTTGGACTCTTGCTTGTTTTCATGATCTCTGAGACCAGAGCCCCAAGGTAACGCAAATCAATATAAGTGAAGGGTTAGTATTCACGATGAGCTGGTAGAGGGGAGCCAGGTGCCCGGGGAAAGTGCTACATGCTAGCTTTCTCCTCTGTCTTAGTGCTGGCTGCCGGGTTGGCGTACACAGTGGCTGGCAAGATGGGCCGACCCTAAGCTCTAATCCTGGAGCTGAGCACTTTGGGGCCAGTTAATTACAGCAGCACAGGGTTTGTAGCAATCAAATTCAGACCCGGGTCACGGAGCCTGAAGATCTTGCCATTGCATCCTTAGGTGCTGGCAGGTTTTCATAGGAATGTGTCTGAATCAACAGATTGCAAATCAGGAACCGACATTAACACTGAGAAGTTTTTTTAAAAATACGTATGATGGGATCATTATGTGTTCCCCAAACCCATATTTCCGTGGAGAGACCAACACGGCCATTCACTATGTGCAAGTGGGGTTTCCTAGGCCTTCCACTGTCCACATCGCAGAGTATGGGGTCCAGGCCTGACAGCGGGTGGGGCTGGGTGTTCTCGGGAGTGCTTCGTATTAGTCCTTTCTTGGTGAATTAGTCATATTTTAACTCTGCTTAAAAATATCATCCGTCAATATAGAACCTTACAACTGATTAGAGCAGAGCATGTCACTGGAATGACCAGCCACAAATGGGACATCTGTACCACACCCTACCTGTGTCACACAGCCCCCTCCGAGGCTCAGGGACCATCCTGGAGGTTGGGGAAGACCAGAGAAGAGTGTCTTCTAGACATGATGTGACCCCTGTGTTTATAAACTCACAGAAGCCCTGGTTGCCTGCAGTAGATCAAGCCAGTCGACATTCTGGACTGGACGAGAAAGAAGTTCATGAGGCCCGACCGTAACTGAGAACCTATTGGCAGTTCATGGCTTCTGGGGAAGGGAGGGTCAGTTTTCTTTAAGAGCGTTGTCTCCAGTAGGTGGACTATGCACCAGTGGGTGTCTCCACGCCCACGAATATAGGAACAGCACAGATTGGACTCAGTGGTTATGGAAAAACAAAGGGTCTGAAGCAGGAAGGGGTGATCAGGGAACAGCTAGGAGGAGGAATGCTCTCTCTCTCTCTCTCTCTTTCTGTGTGTGTATGATCAAAACACATTGCATGCAATTCTCAAAGAGTTAATATAATTGTATTTTAAAAAAGAAAAGAAAAAAGTAATACCCCAAATAGGAATGGAAGCCCCATGGTCAAAGCGACAAAGCAGAGGCTTGTTTGGCTCCAGAGTGGAGGGATCTGAGCCGGACGGGAAGATGCCTCTGTGTGCTCACAGGCTCCGCTTAGCCTCGGGGAGTCCCGGGTGGGTGCGCACTGTGGTGCTGCACTGCACGCTGCATACGCACCCTCTGAGGTTAGTACTGTGGGAGGCAGCGTGACCGTGGGCGAGACCCCTTCTCATGTCAGGAGGGGCGAGTCAGCACCTCTGCCCTGTCCTCCGTGTTCCTGCTTCTGTAGCCCACATGACTTAAGATAGCATTCTGGCCTTTGTGTGGAACATGGGGTCTACAGTAGATTTCCAGATTGCTTATATTTTCTTGTATTATTCTCAAATTAATTTTTATTATCATAACATTTTAGTTTGCAGTTTTGTCTTCTTTTAAAAATTTATTTTTATGCGTATGAGTGTTTTTCCTTTGTGTGATTCAAATGCACCACATGAATGCAGTACCTGCAGACGTCAGAAGAGGGCGATAGATACCCTAGAACCAGAGTTACAGATGTTGCGTGGATCCTGGGAACCGAACCCAAGTCCTCTACAACAGCAGCCTGTGCTCTTAACCCTGGAGCCGTCTCTCTGGCCCTGTGTTTTGTTTTCTGAGGTGCTGCATGTGGAAGAAGGGTCCTTTTGGCCTGCAGATGTTGTCACTGGCAGCAGCCTTGCGTCTGTAGGGGCTGGGACCTGGACAGGGTTCCATGAGCAAGGCTCCACAGAGGCCTGGTTACCACACTTGGGCTGTGTGTACACAGTGTGCTGCTATGTCTCCGTTTTGCAAAAGAGAAGTGACTCGGGACACATGCTAATTGTATGTTTTCATAACGGAGCTCCGCGCTGTTTATAAAGCCCCCTTGGGCTAATTATTAAGTGTCTCGATGATGCTTCGACTTTGCAGGAAGCAAAACGCGTGATAGGGCTGCGGCTTCATCCCGGGGGGCCAGCTGAATAGCCTGCCATCTTCTTAAGGGTCATCTCTGCTCTAGAATTTGCTATTTTTCAAACAAATGGGAAGCCCCTATGATGGGAATTCCCTTCCAGATCCAGGCTCCTGCTTCTTACACTTGCAAACCTCTCTTGCTTCTACTGCCTCCTCTACCCCTATGGGCTGGAGCGCAGCACCTAGATTATGGCGGGGCAGCCATGTTGCTATTGGTACAACGGAAGCAAGGAGCAACATTTCCTTATGCGGATGGATATGTGGCTTGGGAAAAGAGAGACTGGCCTGGGATGTTTCCCAGACCTTAGCAACTTTTTCTAGAATGATCCCTTTAGCCCATGTGTGTGACAACGTTTTTAGACAGTGGCTGCCTATGTCCTGTTCGTTTGGCATCTCTTCTGAGCCGGGGAAGCAGGGGCATCCGGGTGGGTAGAGGTGAAGCCCCTCAAGTGAAAGACGCTTTAATAAGCAGAATCCTGTCGAGAAATGCTCTCCAGATGTTCCACGAAGCTGCTGCACTTGGCACCCCAACTCCTGAAGGCTCAGAGGGCCATAAGATGTGGGTGCAACCAGAAGGATATGTCTGTGTGTTTCTAAGTTAGTTTATCTCACTGGTGACATCATAAGATTACTGTCACCTAGGCGATGGAATGTGTTGCTATGGGGACCACAAGCTGTGTGATCACACAGCTTCCAAACACAGACAGTGGGAAGCCTCCCTTTCCTGTGTACTGCAAGCAGCATGGGTGTATGCAGGGGTGGGGATTTGGCATAGAAGACTGGTATTTCAACTTTGCTAGTGTGGATGTTTGGTGACAATGACTTGTGCTCATATACTCAGAATGTTGAAGTTGTTGGAACCCATAGCAGTGTAATGAGATGAGAACTTGCTGCAGTAGATACAAAATCTACAAAATCCTACTACCGCAGGAAGTGTCCAGTGTGTGGTTGGGGCAGCATGCCTGAGGTGTCTTCTGTTGAATTGAAGGCATTGATGGTGGCTTCCCATGGAGCCTTTATGAGTTCTTTGGGCCTCCACTTCGCATCTCCAGAGAGCTCTTGATTTCACCCTGTGAGCTTACTGAATCTTACGTCTCCTTTGGCACACCTCCAGCTGTGTGCTATGGCTTCTCATAACTGCTCACATGTTGACACACGTGTGTAAATCTGTGTGCCATCAGTTTGTACTGAAAACACAAAATGAGGCAACACTAAGCCACCGACCCAGGCTTAGATGCTTGTTAGCTTCTGCTCAGTGTTTCCAGCCACTGATCCACACCGTCGCTTTGTGTGCTGCTGTTTAAGGATACCTCATTGAAGACTTGCTGTTGATTCACCAACACTGAACTCACACCAGTAACAGCTATCACTGTTGCCATCTGTCTCCATCTCATCATCATCATCATCATCATCATCATCATCATCATCATCATCCCACCATCAGCATCACCACAGCCAAGCCAGCTATCACTAGCCATCACTGTCACTAACCATGGCTGTTTCCATCACCATCACCATTATCATCACCATCATCAGGACCGCCACTGTCACTAACATCATCATCACTATTGCCATAACCATCAATATGACCATAATTATCATGACTCATCACCATCAGTATAATTGTCACCAGCACTACAACCTTCAATATCATTGCTATTGCTACCACCATGATAATCACTGTCATCATTTCTGTCAATACGCATCACAGTCATCATCATCATTGTCTTTAGCAATATTATATCATCATCATTGTCTTTGCTTGGAGGCTTCAAAGCAAACACACCAATAAAAAACACAAAGACATGAGCTCAATCAAGAAAGTAGAGTGTAGTCTCAATGGATTCTACCAAAACTCAAGGCTTTCACCACTGAGTCTAAGTAACTAGTGTGTTGAATGCCACTGTGAGGTTTGTAAAAAAGCTGTACTGAGCAGGGATGGTTACAGTTAAAGTCCATGAGTAACGATGCCCACCTATGTGTGCATACACACGTATGTGCATTTTTCATAGACACTTGAAAGTCTGGTGGAGAGTCTTGCTAACAACTGCACATTCCCAACCCTAAAAGCCTCCTCTCCCCGTGACCCCAGAGTAGCTCTCTTAGGAGCTCTGAGTACTCATTCTGCCCTCCTCAGCAGCCTTCTTCCCCTCCACCTAGGGGTGTGAAATACAATGTCTCCAGGCAGGAAGAACTGAAAGGCAAGGTAAGGACCCCGACTGAGAAGCTCACCCCAGTTCTCATCTCCTGTGGTGACCAGACCCTGAGTGACTGACCTGCAGGAAGCCAAAGATTTGGAGTCAAGAACTTTCTAAAACTGACTTTTCTCCCTACAGCTGCCCTACCTATGGTGTAGAAGACAAGGGGCTAGTTGGACTGTCAGTTAGGAAGATAAACGTTGAGAGTGGCTTGAACAAGAAAGATGAACCCAGACGGCTCATCTTCTGAAGGAGACACCTTGCTTGGAGAGATGACACTGCTTCTGATACTTTTTTTGTTTTGGATGATGTGATTCTGAGACACTCAATTTCTTCACAGGGTATTGCTCCTTGTTCTTGGTACAAGGGTTCAGTAAATACTACACATGTATTTTCATGCCTTTCCACTACAAAATAAACTAGTTTTAATAAAGCATTCTCTGGGAGAACATGCTGATGTCTTATGTTGCTAGTTTGAGTTTTAAAAGCTATGAGAATTTTAATTATAACAATAGCACCATAATTCCTGGAAATTCTTTCATAATGTACTATAGACATAATGATTAGATATGGCATTTTTGTTTTATTTCAGAAACTGAAAAAAAAACATATTATTTGCCATTACTTTGCAGCCTGTCCTGAGCCCTGTTCCAAGGCGTAGCTGCACCAGTTCTGGAAATACCTATGATATCCTGAGACTATCCTCGCAAGCTGAATGGCAGGATGCCCATTTCTCAGATGCCGAACCCTAGACTCAGAATAGCTGGGGTGGAGCTGAGCCAAGGTTCAAACCCTGCTGTGTCCACTCACAAAGCTGGGATTCTTCCCTCTTGGCTTGGTAGAGCAAGACACTCTAACTGCAAGTTGGATTCATACCTGATAACTTGGGGTGTATGTGGAAGTTGGTATGTGTATGCTGCAGGACTTTCTACTGTGATGGTGAAGAGGGAATGAAGTCATCACTTTATCGGGCACGAGAGAGTCACCTCCTTTTCAGAAGCGAATTAGACTTCGAAAATGAGGTTGTTAAGAGGAGCATTAAGAAAAAGCTTCCAGTGTTCAGTTCACTTTCTAAACTAAGTCCACTCTTCAGACCCCTGGTCTCTGGCCTTCCAGGGACATTCTTCTTCCAGTAAGGAAGAATAACCCCATTTCCCATGTGTATCATCAAGGACATCCTCATAGTCAGACTCAAACCCCCACATTCTACCTCATGTATAGAGATGGCACCACAGCTAAGCAAACCTGAGGAAATGTACCTTGGAGTACTCTCCTCAGAGCAGTCCCCCATATCACCAAGCTAAAAACACAGTCAGTTAACAGGCCCAGACTCAGCCAGTCAGCCTGATGTGATCAACCGCTGGCTTTCCTCGATCCTCCACAGATCTGACTCACTCGAAGCAATGATGCGATCACTGTAGAATTGTATCAGGCAGCAGAACGGCTGCCTCAACACGTTAATCGCTGGGTTAGTGGAACTCCAGCGCCAACTTCCAGACAAAGGGATCCTTGTCCAAAATATCAAAACTGTGACCCGAAGGACCAGTCGGCCTGTCTCTGAGTGCTCAATTGCTCATCAAGTCTGAGTATACCCTGGTCATGGCAGGACATGCAACATCAACATTGGATGTTGTGAAGACATACAAGAGTACAAACGGCTGCCTCCAGGCCTTCTGAGAACATTAGAAACACATGGGGTTACAGATTATAAAGATTGTGGGGAGGCTAGGGAGGTGGAAGAGAAGGCTCTGTGTGCCCTCTGGGTGACAGGAAATAGTTTCTCTCCACTAGATTTTAATCTGAAACTTTTTCAGTGGCTGCTTGAGAGCTGCCTGGTTGTTCACACAGCCTGTGAATTGGTGAGCGCCATTACGGAGTCCAGGAAGCGCTCCAGTGACATTCAAGATGCATTGGATGAACTGTCCGTAGCAGGCAAATCACTTCTGAAATAGTCCTGCTCTGGTCAAGGACATTAAATGCAACAGGGGAAACCCTGTCATGCAAGCCTCAGGGCTGTGCCCAAGGGTGACCCCACACTGGGGAAAGGCTGGGTACATATTATTCAGCCCTGAAGGGTACGATAGGATTAAAAATCTAGGAGCTATCTATTATGCTGTGGATCTTGTAGCTTGCTATTTGTTGAGCTAACTGTTGTCCCACATTGTGAAGCAATCATTTTTATCTTTTAATCGATAAGACAAATATTGAGAAAATGATATTAAGAGAAACTTGCAAATGTTGGTTTTGCTTTGAAGGGTTGCCTCTGGCCGCCACACACTGCGGGTGGGTACACATGTGTGCAGTAGCCTTGTGAGTCTTCCAGAGAGTAAGAACTGGACTTAGCAAGTCTGTCAGTGATTTGTTTGGTGGCTGTTTGGCAATCGAAACATTCCCATCTGTGTATCAGAGAGAGAGAGGAGGGATGCAAACTCGCCACCCACGGTTAGTTCCCGGCCAGTGTTCCGACTTCCTGAGTTTTGGCCATATCATCTCCCCAGTCGTCACCATCTTCGTTGGCCTCACAGCACTTTCTTGAGACCCGCACCTACCGGTCTGCTCCAGCTCATGCCCTCCCACGGAAGAGTGATTGCTCTGATGTCCCTCACATTCTGCTTTCTAAGCAGCTCCTTCGTGGGAGACACTCTCCTGAGCATCGTAGGCACGGCTGAGAAGGAGCTGGTTAGACTCACAGTGGGCTGTGTATCCTAGTGGAGAAAGGAGAACAAAAACACGGTAAGTGCGTGTCAGATCTCTTGGTGGAAGTGGGATGAAGATCTGCTACTGAGGAACTGGAGAGCAAGCCACGTGGAACGAAGGGGAGGAAGGAAGAGCAGGAGACACAGAGGGAAGCCCTGGGCTCGGTGGAGATGATTTGGGGTGGCAGGAAGGTTGGGGATGTCAAAGAGGAGAAGGAGGCCAGAGTGCTCAGCTTTCACTCTGAGTGAGGCAGCAAACTGCGAGAGGGGCCATTGTCAGCCATGGGGTGTTTCTGTGCAAAGCCAGCAGGATACCAGCCTCAGAGAGGAGCCATCTGCTTCCTGAGGCTGTTACCTGGAGCCAGCGTGGTAGACAGTTAGACCTCCAAACTGTTTCTAAATGTCCCTGCAATGCTACCTCAGATACCTCCTGAGAACAACAGGATCCATTTTCTCCTGAATCTCACAAAGCCAGCGCCTACTTCTCTTCCCTGTTTGTCCTTAAGCTACAGTGTCCAAGACTACACACAGCAACCGAGCAGAACCACATAAAGCTCGCTATCATTTCCGCAGAGCTCCACGTGTGACAGCATGGTTTAGACCCCAAAACAAACGGCCTCCGCCATGTAGCAGCCACGCAGCCTCTTAGTCCTGGCTGGCAAAACTCTGAAAGGAGAGAATTCTTGAACATAACACCGGACCTGGGATTGCTTGGGCTGTACAGATAAGGTCAAGTTTCCAAGTTAAAGGTGGAGCCTTTCAGCCTTTAAACCCCTTGCCTGCTGCCCCCTTGTGCCAGAGGCCATCTTTGCTACTGACTTACTGGCTCGGGCTGTGACCCTGAGGTTTTGGCCATGTTACTTCACCTCCATTGGCCACACACAGTTTTCTCACTTGTGAAACAATATAACTGGGTTTGGCCACGACTTCTTAGGGGTCTCTGAGCTGTTATGCTGCTGTGGCAGCTCACCAAGGGAGACAAAGAGACATATTCATAGGTGCACATGGATGTAATTCTAGCACTTTAGAAACAGAGGCAGGAGGACCTTGAGTTCAAGGCCAGCCTGGGCTACATAGAATTTCAAAACAACTACAACAAAACCTATACATATATTTTTCAATGAATGTGTGTGTGTGTGTGTGTGTGTGTGTGTGTGTGTGTGTGTGTGTGTGTATGTGTGTGTGTGTGTGTTTGTGTGTATGTTTCTGGTTTCTTATAAGTATAACTATGCCATTGAAAATTACTATTGAAAAGTACTTGCTAATAACTTTAATCCATTAATCACGTTAGTGGTAATCCTAGTGATTCTCAGAATGAATACAGAGTTCTAAGTTGTAGACTAGATGGTTTTAGTTGTGCGTGAACGGAGGTGGTGGTGACAGATTCTGATTAAAAGGCCTATCCCTAGGGGTACAGACCGGAGCAGAGTAAAATTTCCTTCCAGTGTTCTAAAGTTTCATCTCTTCAACATCTCAAATGATTCTCATCAACTGGTTGAAAGTAGTAGGGTTTTATGAAAACATTTACTGTTTTGTAAGACCGAAGAAGCCGTGTTCTGCATCTGAACGAGGCTGGCTTTGCACAAACACTTCGGCAATCTGCACTGTGGCAGTTTGGGGACTGGATGGTGGTGGGTCTTTGTGTACATGTTCTATCCTGTGAGGGCTGATGGCTAAACGAGACCTGTGAAGTGTATCTAGAAGGAACTTGAAGGGTTAGGTACACAGGCTTCTGGTGCAGGGGCTTCCAAGCCAAAGGAGCAAGCCAAGCCTCGGCCTGCTGGCCAGCTGTGTGAACTGCTTTTGGTGACATTCATCTGTGAGAGTCTCAGCCCGCAGCAAAGTCTCTGCTGATGCACGAGGCTCCAGTTGGACTAAGGCGTTTTGGGAAGAGATTCCATGCTCGTGCACAGATAAAATGCGAGTGAAAGAACTGAAATTAATAGTAAGTGAGCTGCTCTAAGTTAGAGGAAGTAGGAGAAGAGCACTTCCTGCTCTGAGCTAATGCCTGTGTGATGTCTTAAAGTGCAGGAGGTCTTTGTCATGCAGACAGTTGGTACCAGGGAAGTCTCCTGAAGGGATTCTACCTGAGCTGAGGCAAAAATAGGCTGGTAACAGAGAGATACTAGCTGCTGTCTCACTTTGAAAAATGAAAGCCATTTTATTTTCAACAAAAATTAACTATGGATAATTTCTTGAGTGAATCAATCACAGAGGTGTCCCCCCCCCCCCCAAGCTATACACTGGTACCTCCATCCCTAGAGGCCATGGTGTCCTCTCTATTACAGAAGGTGAGATGTCTGTGCCCTGATTACAGGTCTTTGGGTCCCACCCTTTCTCTCCTCTCAAGGGCTGTATCTGGAAATAGCTTCCTCTTGCTGGGACCCAGGGATTCCTATTTTTAGGCTGGCAGTGAGCCCCAGGGATCCTGTCTGCAGGGATTCTGTCTCCACCTCCCCAACACTGGGATTACAGGTTCTCACACCTGCCATTCCCCAGCCCTCTATTGGATAATTGTGCATAGGGGTGGAGCCAAGGAATGAGGAAAAACACCCTTATCTGGAGATTTACACTACTCCCTTATTTTAGAAAGACCCCCACCTTCTGTGTGTCACTAAACCAGATGCATATATCCCAGAAGTCCCAGGGAGGTGCTGTCTTCACCTTACAGCCCCAATGTGTCTACAAAAGCCGTGCAGCAGGAGACTCCAGGGGCCCCAGGAGTACAGGAAGTTGCCGGCACATCCGTGGGAATCTTCTTACTTCCTCAGTACCATGGTCTCCCCAGTTCTTGCTCACATGACCTATCTCACACCCTGATCAATTTTCAATGGCCAAGAAGGCCATTGTCCATGAGGAGATTCAACAGGAAAGAGAAAGGTTGCATTCAGCCTCGCTCCGGGATGCATAGGGAGATGCCGTCTTTGCCGTTTCACCCCAGGAGGGTATGCCCAGGAAAGGATGTCCTGATGTCTCTGGGTTGAGCCACAGGGCACCGAGATGTAGGAAAGCTGCCAAACACGTTAATCCTCTATCCTCAGGAACCAAGCTCCTACTTGAGGTCTAGGTAGAGGAAGACCTCTTCAGAGGAGACTCCACTCCCATTAGGTCCTTCAGATGGCCCTGGGCTTTCAACAAGACTGGAAATGTATTTTTGTGGCTTTTACACACGTCCTCCTAATCTGTTAGCCTAGAAGATCATGGGGAGCAGGAACTTTATCAGGCTCCACCTGCTGGATGCCGGGAATATTTGCACTGATGGACTGACTCCACTGACTCCTGTCGGCTTCTCCCTCAGTCCAGCAGGACTTAGTGAAGTGGAGCCTCTGAGTGTTGGTGCTTCTGTAGATGTCAGCTCTTGTGGGGAAGATGTGTTAAGTAACTAGGTCCTTCCCCCACCGCCCCCCCCACCGCCAAATCCAGAACGCTGACTGCTCTGATTTCGTGTCTGTTACTGAGATAAAATACTCTGACAAAATGTGACCTGTAGAGGAAACAGTTTACTAATTTACAATTCTAAGTGGCAGCCCACCCCTGAGAGTGAGTCAAGAGAGGAACTCTGTAGTCAAGAGCAGAGAGAAAGGAACACACCCATGCTGCCTGCTTGCAGTTAGTTCCACACAACACTACTTCTGACCAAGGAACTCCCCACAGCCAAGGAAGTCAGCAGAAGCCATGAAGAATGTTGCTTTCTAGGCAGTCCACACAGGCTTATCAGCTAGCTTCCTTGTGTAGCCTTGGATTATCTGCCCAGGGAATGGTACCACCCACAGTGGACTGGGCATTCCTACATTAACTAAAAATCAAGACAGTTCCTCATAGATATGCCCACAGGCCAACTTGATCTAGGTAAGTCCTCAACTGAAACTCTTCTCAGCTGATTCTCCGCTGTGGCAAATTGACGTTTAAAACCAACGGCCACAGGGGCATTCAATCCACACAGCAATCCGAGCACTCTCGTTCCCCCTGCGGCCGCCGCAGGCCTTCTGAACCTATCTGGGATAGATGCTGCAGCTAGCGAAGTCCAGTCTCTGCGGATACAGCAGGAGGCCCTGGGGGAGCAAGGACATAGCGGTCAGATGACACTGCTCTGCAGAGCCAGAAGTCAGGTAGAGACCGGGAGAGGGGAGGTAGCCTGCTGTTCCCGGGTGTGGTCCAGGATGGCCTTTTGATCCAACAGTTTTGAGAAGAGACCCACAGGGTTAGGGGGTGCTTCATTCAGGTACACGGAGAAAGGATCTTCTAGAGCTAGGCTGCCAGGGGGCAGAAGAGGGTGGGAGCTTAGGGGCTGCAGAGCAGTGTAGGCCATGTTAGGCCCTGAAGGTCGCAGCGGACTTAGACCTTCATTCTGGGTAGATGGGAAGGCAGTGGGTGGGCTCCGGGAGCAACAGGAAGATGTTTATAAAGGGCGATTGGGGGGTGGGATACGGCGTCTGAGCAGAAGCTTAGGTTATGTACAGCAGCGGGTTGTGTGAGGGCAGCACAGGGGTATCATGACTCAAGTGTGCTGGGAAGAGGGCTGCACGGGTGTGTGTATGGCGGAGCCTGCAAACCTTCAGGCAGACATCAAGGAAAGAGGAGAGTCACGGAAGACCCGGAAATCATCTGAGCACACGGAGAGTCACAGAGGAGACTCGGGGTTCTCACATGCTTCTAAGGTACGCCAGGAGGCAGCTTCCTCGCCTCCAAGGTCACTGGGTCATACAGGAGGGAGAGAGGCATGCTGTGGCCGACCTAAAACCCCGGGCAGAGCCCGCAAGCTGAACAGCTCAACTCAAGATGTGCACTTTTCCAGACACATCTCCCCGGCTGGTTTTCCCGGACACAGGAAATGGTGGGACAGGAGACAGCATGGTGGCAGAGAGAGGTGGTGGCGGTGTAGAGGGAGGAAGGGTGGGAGAGTGATCGAGAGGCCTGGAGACTGGACTTTCAGTCTGTTCTTCACAGCGTGGTTCCAAGCCCACTGAGCGCTGGCCTTTGTCCATGTCTCTGTGGGTCCCACCAAGTTCTGCACAGCTACCCGGATGTCCCTGCATGGGTCCTGCGGGTGGGCCTCCTCCACACTGCACCGTTCCACTCTCTCCCAGGGGAGCTCCTTATCTCTTTTCCGCTAAGTGTCAGAAGTGTCTCACTTTCAGCCCCATCGACTGGGTCCTGTTTACACTCTTCTTTAAACTAAGATATCCAACCCACGGCTTTAAACCACGTGGATTGGGATAACTATGAATGTGGCCCAACAAAAATGTAAGCTTACTTAAAATACTATGAGGTTTTTTTTTTTTTTTTTTTTTTTGCCAGCTACTATTTGGGGGTGGGGTGGGGGAGAGTCTTCACCAGCTGCAGGCAATTCCTTTAGAGTTCCATCCTAAAACGTGTCCCTGGGAGCTGGCCATAATTCTGGAGATGTGTGATTGGCTCCAAGCATGGCAATGATGCTTGCTCTTTGTCTGTGTGTTCTATGGGATTCTGGAAGGCAGGATTCACTCCTGCCCTGGACTCTATGTGCAGCCCCGGATCTGCTAGAACTCTTTCTAATTCTTTTGCACCCGAGCCCACTGGAGATCTCCCCCAACCCAGTGATCTGTGTGTGACCTTGAGTGACATTTCTAGCACTTGGGCAGGCAGTTTCTTGTTCTGACCTCAGAGGCTGGAGGACCTGACTTGTGGCCACCTCCATGTATTCCCTGCAGGTTGCTTGGCCTTGGAATGGGGTGAAATGGGAATAGGTGAGTGGCCAAGAGCGCCTGGCCACTGGTGACCCCCTGAGTCTCAGGTCTACCAGCCTGTGGTAGGTGACCTTCCAGTTACATGAGCAAGTGTTGCTCAAATACAATCCAAATACAGGGGGCAAGACTCACATGCAGAATCAACAGTTACTTGTAAATTATTTGGGAAAAACTCTTTTAAATGGCCTCAAAGGAAAATCACAACCCTTTCTTTGCAGTTTACAATGGAGGAGATTGTTGCATCACTAAAGGGGGCTCACACAATCCACAGGCTTCGGCTTCGGACACAAGTCTTAGAGGTTTAAGGCTTTCCTACTTAAGAAGCAGTCTGCAAGAGACAGCATTGAGGAAGGTGGGGGAGGGGTCTCGATTCTTCTGGAATTTGGGGTACAAGAGAACAGGTGCCAAAGGATGGCAGGTGAACCTAGAATTCCATATGAAAGTCCTCTTCGTGGGCCTTGTGGTGGACTCCCGTCAGTGACAGAGACCCAACACCCTGTGTTTCCTGAGACTGGACATACGGGCAGACAGGCTTCTCTTCCTCCTATGAGACCCACGCCCGTCTTCTGTCGCATTCCTGCTTGAAGATTGTGCTGTCCTGTGTTTTACGACGTTATGACTCCTCAGCGAAAGGAGGGAAGCCCCGTGTACCTAGCAGGGACCCGCTGAGGAGGGAGGGAGTGACCTGGACTGTCTTCCATGTCCGTGGAGGCCGACATGGTTCTAAAAATGCCTATACTTAGCACAGTAGAAAAAAGCTGGGGATTTGGGACTCAGTCACGCTGCTCAAGCCGCTGTCTCTGGGCCCCTGTAGCGTGGCTGGTCATCTGCAGTCTACCTCTCCTCTCCCCACTGTGCATTCCAACGTCTTTTTAGAAAACAAATGCAAACTGTCAGGCTGGCCTAGTCTTCCCGCCATCCCTTCAGTGTCTGCTGCCATCTTGTGGAAGAGGAAGAAATCAGCCTTTGCTCTTCGCTGGGTGAAGTCCATGGGAGCGATGTTAGGGGGCATAGTGGCAGCCCAGAGACCCCCTAGTGCCCCCTGAGAAGACTAAATCACATCCATCTGAGGTCACTTCTCGGAGGGAGGAGTGGGTGAGCAGATTAACGAACGGGAAGAGCGAATTAAAAATGGAGGAGCCGGTACCTGAGTGAATGAAAGTGAGTGAACGGGTGGAAAAATGAAGAGTGACCGGGCAGGTGAAAGGGCAGGCGAGAAACTCGTGGACACGAGCCGAAGGCATCCTTGCCTCCCATTGGTAGTAAGAGCAGGCGAGGTCCGAGGAGGGGCCAGGAGTCTCCCAGGAGGTGTGCAGGTGTATCAGGGTGGGGCCTGCCTGGTGCCAGTGTTTATAAGGAGATAAGCCGTGGCTAGCCTGGCAGATCTTCAGCTTCTCTTCTCTGTAACTGGCATCCCCAGGCAGCTGTGAGATTGAGCTGCACGGTGGTGTGTTGCACTCGAACTCCCGGGAAGCAGCTGGCAGCCAGTGGTTCCGTATAAACAGCAGTGTGAACCTAAACAGGCGTTGCCTCTTGATGGGTGCCTGCAGCCCCTGTTTCTCAGTGTAACAATTTATACCGTGGCTCGTGCATTGGGGAAAGGGAAGATAACTCCTGGCTGCTGAGAGCAGGCGTGGGAGGCACCTACCACTCTGCCCTTCAAACGTCTGTTCTTGAGAGAGGTTTCCAAAGCTCAAACCTATCCCACAAAATCCCCGTTGCTAGTATTTAATGTTCCTTGTTAGGTGAGGGGAGTATCTAGCCGATAGCACTGTTAGCGGATTCTGGAAGACACACGGGAAGAATGAAGGGTCCAGGCACCCAGAGGGCCGTGTCGGAAGGTCTGTTGTTTCAGAATACTTTAGTCTCTGACAATTTCATATCATGTGTCACATCTCATGAGCCCCTCCCTCACCTATGCTGGGATGTCGATGGGCTTGACTTTGTTCAGGACATGCTGAAGTCACCACAGCTGCTGTGAGTTCATCAGAGGGGTTTTCATTGACCCTTGAAAGTATCAGGCTTTTGGTATCTTGAGTCTGAGGAGTGATGGCTCTCAGATATTGGTGACTTGCTGGTCCTCTCCTTCGGAGCTCCGGTCGAACAGTTGTGAGGGCAGTCACTGTCTCTTTCCTGTTTTTAATCTTTTGGTCTCGCAGGTCTGTGGAATGTTTTCTCTGAGCCACACGCTGTTCAGAAAACAAAGATGTCAGCCTCGGTGGACACTATGTCCCAGAAGGAGGCGGGAAAGTGGAAAAAACAGCAAAGCAAGTATACAAAAAATGACTTAGAGGGGCTGGAGAGGCAGCTCAGTGGCTGCTCTTTGAGAGGGCCTGGCCTCAAATCTCAGCACCCACAGGGCAGCTCACATTGTCTGGAACTCCGGCTCCAGGGGATATGATAACCTCACAGAAGTGCATGCAGGCAAAACACCAATGCACATAAAATAAAAGTAAGTAAATCACAAAAAAGACCTAGAACATTTCGAGGTGCAAGAATTAGCTTAGTCAACATGACATAGCCTGGAATTACCTGGGAAGGAAGTCGCTGAGGGCTTGTCTGCATTGGGTTTGCCTGCGAGCATGCCTGTGGGATTGTCTTAGTTCACAGATGTAGCAAGACTCATTCCACAGTAGGTGGCGCCATTCCCCAAGCAGAGAGTTCTAAGCTGTGTAAGATTGGAGAGACTGAGTCAGTGAACCTGTGTGGGTTCTTTTCTCCCTGCTCTTGACTGTGACTGTGAGATGACTGGCTGTTCGAAGGTCCTGCCTTGACTTCCCCACAGTGATGGATATGAACAGTGACCCAGAATTGTGACCCACGAGGACTGTGATCTGGAACTGTGAGCTGAAATAAACTTCCTTTTTCTCTAAGCTGCTTTTTGTATATTTAACACAGCCACTGGGAATGCAACTAGGTCAGAGGTTAATGGTGCCCCATCTAAAACAGAGAAGGCTTGTGTGTGCATGTGTGTGTACATGTGTGTGAGCATGTGCGTGAGCATGTGTGTCTGTGTGTGTGAGCATATGTGTGTGTGTTCCTGTGTATGTGTGTGTGTATGTGTGAGCATGTGTGTGAGCATGTGTGTGTGTGTGTGTGTGTGTTGGAATTGCAGGAATGGAGCAGGCAAAGACGATCTGGATGAGCCCCTTGGGAAGGTAGCACTGAGCTGATACCTTAAGGGACACTGAGTGAGCTGTCTGGTGGATGTCTTTACTGATTATAGCAGCTCACAACAGACAGCTTAGATTGGAGGAGTAATAAGCGATTGGTCTTCGGAAAGGTTGATTCTGTTTCTCAGGATGACAGAGCTGTGTGTGGAGTTCTAGAGGCACAGGCTGCTGCACAGGAGGATGATAAGCTGGCTTGCAAAGTGAAGGTAACGTGGAAATGGTGTGAAGCTGTCCAGTTCTGAGTGCGGCTCACGCAGTCTGGCGATGGGCATGAGGGGCAGGAGGAAAGAGTCCTTTCACTGGTGCCTAGCACTCAGGTCTTAGCGGGTGGCAGAGGAGTAGAGGAAAGGCTGAAGGAAGTCACCCATTGGGCAGTGGGTTGGACAGCTCTTTCTTCTATGAAGAACTTTCATTCTTGTGACACAGAATGAAGGGACTGGTAGATGATGGGTAGATGATCCAAACTCTGCATTCTACATGACAAAATGAAACTGTTTAGGAAGTTGGGAGAGTTGGGAGTAGAGGAAGACAACACAGAAGTAGATAGAGCTCATGGAGACTAGATCAGCAGATGAAGTGTGGCCTGGGAGTCTGGGCATTCTTCTGATGACACTGTAGACACTGTAGACATTGTAGACACTGTGGATGACACTGTAGACACTGTGGATGACACTGTAGACACTGTGGATGACACTGTGGATGACACTGTAGACACTGGTGACACTGTAGACACTGGATGACATTGTAGACACTGTGGATGACACTGTGGACACTGTAGACACTGTGGATGACACTGTGGACACTGTAGACACTGTGGATGACACTGTGGACACTGTAGACACTGTGATGACACTGTAGACACTGTAGACACTGTGGATGGCACTGTAGACACTGTGGATGACACTGTGGACACTGTGGATGACACTGTAGACACTGTGGATGACACTGTAGACACTGTAGACACTGTGGATGACACTGTAGACACTGTAGACACTGTAGACACTGTAGACACTGTGGATGACACTGTAGACACTGTAGACACTGTGGATGACACTGTAGACACTGTGGATGACACTGTAGACACTGTGGATGACACTGTAGACACTGTGGATGACACTGTGGACACTGTCGATGACACTGTGGACACTGTAGACACTGTGGATGACACTGTAGACACTGGATGACACTGTAGACACTGTAGACACTGTGGATGACACTGTAGACACTGTAGACACTGTAGACACTGTGGATGACACTGTAGACACTGTAGACACTGTAGACACTGTGGATGACACTGTAGACACTGTGGATGACACTGTAGACACTGTAGACACTGTAGACACTGTAGACACTGTGGATGACACTGTGGACACTGTCGATGACACTGTGGACACTGTAGACACTGTGGATGACACTGTAGACACTGGATGACACTGTAGACACTGTGGATGACACTGTAGACACTGTAGACACTGTGGATGATGCCAGTGAGGGGTCCTGAATGGTGCTGAAGTTAGTGTTTCTGAGGCTTTAAGGGCTAGGTGGTAATTGACAGCCTTGTGGGGCCTCATCTATACTCTGATAGTGGTTTGTAGGGAAAGCAAGCAAGTCCCTACAACTTCATATCTGTCTTCCAGTTCACAAATTCCTTCTTCAGCCACGTCTAATCCACTGTGAGCCTATTGATTATTATTTATTGATTGATTACACTGATTATTGTTTGCTTAGTTAACTGATTAATTTGGTTTGGTTTGAAGTCTCCCTCTCTGATCTTCTAGAATAGTTTCTGTACCTTGCTTAGGTTTTCATGTTTTCTTTAGTCTTTAAGTATGGTGAACATGTGTTTATTTATTTAAAATTCCAAATCTTATACCTTGTATTTCCATTTCTGAAGTACCAGAGAGACAGAGTCCAGTCTCCGTAGTTTCCGGTTTCTGGCTTC
>JAMJFZ010000189.1:3502500-3615000 GCA_026225945.1 Cricetomys ansorgei
CAGCCCTAATCGCTAGCCTGGTCTATGGAGACCCTGAAGGATCCTCGCACTTTAATTTGCATTTCCTCCCAGGGCAGCATGTGGACAGGGAAGGGAGGACAAAGGTTCAGGTCGGTGGCCGCACTCAGTGGGGTGCCGAAGAAAGCAGTACCGGCAGAAGTCAGGGCCTTGGCCCTGTTACTCATGCGGTCATGAGCCCGGGTGGTGATTTTCCAGGGTGATCTCCACCAAGACACTCAAGCTGACAGCTCAGAAGCACAGCAGCAAGGGCTGTGTGGGCACCGAACTTGCCACAGCCTCCAGCGTTGGCAGGGAACGTGACACGAGGAGCGGTCAGTGCTAGTGAGATGCTACATTCACGTCAAGACGGGGAGTCCCGCCCACCCCACTCCCCACTCCCCACTCCCCACTCCCACCCACCCCACTCCCCAACTCCCAAAGTCTCCCCAGGTTTTGATCAGTTTTTCTGCTCTATTTTGGGTTCATGATATGTTATGATGTCAGCTTCTCTGTCCCTTGTGTGCACAATGCAAGCTGTGTTCCTCACGGGCATGCACGTCTCCTGCCGTGGGTGCGGATGCCTCGGTCTGTGTTGCGGCACGTGCGAGGGTGGATGGGCTGCATGGAGAATGCACATGTGCCCCTCATTTGTTCTGTGTTGTGTGTGTGCATGTGTGTGTGTATGTATGTGTGTGTACACGTATGTGTGTGTACACATGTGTGTGTATGTGCACATATGTGTGCATGTGTGTGTATACGTGTGTGTGTACATGTGTGTGTGCACGTATGTATGTGTCTACACGTATGTGTTTGTATACATGTGTGTGTGTGTGTGTGTGTGTGTGTCCATGTGATGGGTGGACATGGATGTGTAGGCACACATACACATGTGTACACAGGAGTGCAGAGGCCAGAGGCCAATCCTGGTGTCATTCCTCCCATGCCATTCACTTCCTGTTTTAGAGACGGTCTCTTTGAGGTGTTGGGTATCTTTCCTCAGGACACTGTCTAAGGCTCATGTCTCCACCATGTCCTGCTGTTGTCACGGGGGCTCTGGGGATTGAACTTGGATCCTCATGCCTGCAAGGGAAGCACTTTACTAACCGTGCCGTCTCTCCAGCCTTGTCTCCATCTTTGAAGGATCATTGCCACAACACTGGGCCCACGAGGTCACCCAGATAACCCCCCTTCCTATTCTCATCTGCGGTCTCTGTCTCTGCAGGGCCCCACATTACACTTCCTGGGGATTGGTCCCTGAAAGGTAGTTATTCTACAATTTCTGAAACCAAGAACACAAATTCACTGTTTCTTCAAGATTTCTGAATAGGACACCACATCATGTACCCTTTCCCTCAAGACTTCTCCTGGGTTTTTATCAACCTCACCTGGTGACGCTGGTGGAGCAGGCTGGGTGGTACGGTGCTTGAGTTCTAGGCTCAGACATCACCTGCTGCGTGCTCAGAATGACCACAGATGATTGGCAGCTTGCTTCTGTCCACTGAACCCTTTTCTTCTAGCAGCTATGAACCCGGTGACTACTGCTGACATCTCAGCTTAGCAGCTTCTAGGGCTGGTAAGGGAAAGGCTCAGCAAGATGCAACCTTCACCCTGCAGCCCCTGGTGGCTCAGAGCCTCTCTGGTGTTTCCATCAGATTCGTGGTGTCTTGGTAGACTGTGGTAGGCAGGCTGGTGTCATTGAATGCACTTTGTCCCTCTGTAATTCAGTCGGGTTGGCATCCTTGCTAAACATCTTTAAAAGGGTAGCCTTTTGAGTGACGAGGACTGTCAAATCTCCATGGCATCGCTCTGCAACACAGGGTGTGATTTTCTTTGCAGAGACCCCTGTTGGAATCCCAGTTCTACTGCCTCCTAGGCTTGTGATTTTAGGAAAATCACTTCATTCTTCTGAGTCTTTCTCTTTCCCACGAACTAGGGACAGTAATTCTATCTACCGGGGGAGGCTGATGTGTGCAGGCTAAATGAGAGAAGCATAGAGCTGTTAGCTCAACCGCTGGCCAGGCGAAAGCCATCGGAGTCTATTGAAGTTTAGGAAGTTCTTAGAGGATGGGGGAGGGGAGGCAGACATCTCAGTCTGGGCACGTTAAAAGAGTCAGACTGACTGAAGCTCTTTCATCTGATTAAATGGCCCAGCGGGGAGACCCACGGCAGCTATCTGTCCTGATACCTTCCCTGTCCAGGGAGATCACAGGCACAGATACATCCTAAACCAAGCACTTCAAAGAGCTAGAGGAGACAAATGTATTTACCAAATGCCAAATGCCAGCAGCTGAGCCCATCTACCGCAGCAATCCCCCAAGTTGTCAAGCATCGCAGTTACCTTTTGCCCTAGTCTTAAAAGGTCACATATTTCTCCCCCGACCCCGCCATCATCTAGATTGTAGTTTGCTTTCTGTTTTCCCCTAGAGAACTAATGATCAGTTTCATATTAACTAAAATGCCAGTATCTCTACGGATCTAGCGTCTTTTCTCTGATCAAATCCCTTGCCTCACTTTGAGTCCTGGGAGGTAAAAAAAATACGCTAAGCTGCCTTTGGGAATTCTGAATCTGCAACTGGCCCCTGGGGACTCCAGCATCCCAGCACAGATCAAGTGCGTCAGACTGGAGCTCGGTCGGACCACTGAGGATTATGCAGAATATTTTTAGTGGGCTTAAAACTCTATTTTAGGCTTTCCCTCCCCCTCCCATTTTCCATCGCAAATACTCAGGACTGTGCAGGTCTTGGCAAAACCACCTTGGGAGGGTATAAAAATGATTGCTGTTTTAACGTTTACCTCAACTCTGCGTACGATCTATAGATTCCGAACTCGCTCTGAGGCCATCTGACGGCCACCCCTGCTCACACTGCTCTGAACAAGCCTGCTGCTGTCATCTTTATCTTGCACCCAAGGAGAAAAGAGTTCACAGCATGAATTCAAGCCCTCGCTAGCCTTCAGAGTTGGCACGCAGGTTTCAGGACCCAGCTCTGGCGCCCTGAGTGAGCTTGTGAATGATTCTTTTTTCCTGTTACGTTCTCATTCTCTATGTGAATGAATATGTTTCTAAGGAAAAGATTGTACATCAAAGTTTTTTGTTTTTTAACAATTATTTAGTGAGGGTGGGGGGACACTCGCATGCCGCGCGCGGTACTTGTGCGGAGGTCAGAGGCCAGCCGGCAGCAGTTAACATCTCTTACCTGTCACTCCCAGCTTTGAATCCCCTTCTGGACTCACTTCTATGAAATAGGATTTATTAAGACAAAACAAGAGAACTCGATGCAGCATTAACTGTGGTGCCAGCCAAGTGCCTGTGACATGTGCCTGTGGCTAACTGAAACCTTCATCAGCCCTCCCTGAGAAGAGATCCACTAGGCTGCTTTAACTTTCTAATTGGTTGGTCATTGCAATAATGCTACGCCATGCTTCATCTTCTCATAAAATGCTGTCTGACAGGACTCAGCACCTCTAGTCCCTCAGGAACTTACGCTTCTAGGTTTCCACTTGCCTGACTGTGAAATGTTGCCCCTCCCCCCCAGGCTGTGTCTAAACCCTTGGTCCCTAGCTGTCTGTGTCCTGAATGTGGACACAATTCATGTAGCCTCTGCTGCTGCCCCATGGTTTCCTGGCCTTCTGCCATGTTTGACCACCGCAGTGGACTCCGTCCCCCGGAGCTGTAAGCTAAAGCAAACGCTTTCTCCCTCGAGTGGATTTTGTCAGGGTATTTTATCACAGCAATGAGAAAAATAATAAGAGCCTGTTCACAGAAGAAACAGCAAAATTTTCATCAATTTTTAAAACAGAATCTTAAAACATACATGTACTCAGAATTCTGAAAGACCATCTTCTAAAAAAGCAAGGAAGGAAATGAATAGCTGATTCTCAGATATTTGCACATTTTTCTTCATCGTGTTTCAGTGACTTGGCCAGCAATGTAAGGAGGAACTCTCTTATATTTATCCTCCAAATTTAAGGGGACCATGTGTTTGTTTCTGTATCTGAGTTTAAAATGAATCTATGACATTTTAAACCACATGGTTCTATAACGAGGACTTTATGTCAAATTCAAACATTGATCCTAATCCGAAGTAAGGTTTTTTTTTTTTTAAGCTAAAAAGTCTCTTTAAATAAATCACAGAGCACAGCCAGGCCAAGGCAGATTGTTGGGTTCCTCGAGAGGACTTCAGAAAACAATGTAAGAAGCGACTGCAGTTTTCACAGGTGTCCAGAAGTTTTCAGAGACAGTGGCAGGCTGGCCCTGTAGCCCCCATTCCCAAAGCGACCAGCTCCCCATGGACTTTTTGCTTCCCTGAGTTATCTCAAGAGCTTCATCCTGTTCTGGATGCCTCAAGAACTCTTAGTCTCTCTTTAGTGTTGGGATTCGGAGAAAGGGTATTCAAGGGCCAGGATGAACAAAAAGCAGGTATGGTGAATGGGAATGCCCCCATAGGCTCATAAATTTAAACGCTTGGTCCCCAGCTGGAGAGACTGTGTGGGAAGGATCAGGAGGTGTGGCCTTATTGGAGGAGGCGTGTCACTGGGGATTTAATGGCTCACGTCATTCTTAGTTAGCTCTCTGTCTTGTAGTCATTGTCTCCAGTTGTGAGCTTTCAGCTGCTGCTCCAGCTCCATGACCCCTGCCCACTGCTGCCATGCTCCCTGCCATGTTGGCCATAACCCTCGGGAAATGTGAGCCCCAAATTAAATGTGGGAAGAGGCTCTGCCATCAGGAGCAGCTGTCCTGGCCGGTGGACTGTGTTGGCTGAGCTTTTGGCTTTTTGAGTATGAACTTCTGCTACGTAATCCTCTCCATGTCCTTGAACTCATGAGGGTCATGGGGTACCCCTCTCTCTGTCCACACCGCACCCAAACCGAACCTATCCAGAATGGTGCCCAGGGAGAGATGTGATTCATGAGTGTGTCCCGGCGCCCGCCTCCTGTAGCCTCTCTCTGTACTTCAGATTGCTCGTTCCTGTCCATGAGCGTCTCTCAGCTTTACGCCACACAGGAATCTGTGCACCTTAGGTGACGTGAGACATACTCGGTATGCCCAGGGGAAAACCCCGAGATCGCTTTCAGACACATTAGGAGATTCTCAACACCATGCAGACCAGTGTCTGAGTTCAAATGGAAGGAGGTTTTTTGGTTCTCTTCTTTGTCAATCTTGCATCTCCCTTGTAGGGCTGCAGAGGTGGGCTAAGGGGGAACCCTGGTGGCTGGCGTCACTGGGTCGCCTGCAGACCCAGTCCAGGCCTCCACTACCATTGTGGAAGCTGTGTTACCTGGAGCAAAATGCCTCAGTTCCTATCAGGCCCTCCTCCAGGTGCCTCTACACCTTCTAGAATGACGGAGGTGATGCTGTCAGTCACATGCTGGCACCTGGATGCCGCTGCCTCACCTCTCACACGAGGAAGCCCACAAGCTCAGTGTCTGGTTCCCATACTGATATGGGGAGGCGGGGCTGAGATAGGGGGCCGTGCGTATGGGCAAAGAGAAAGGACCAGAATTTGTTTCCTGACACCAACATTACCGGGTGAACCATTCCTGTGATCTCAGTGATCCTGAACGGCTCTTTTCTTTTTGCTGGAAGCTGTAGATGTCAGGCAACAGAGACCTGTGGTTCCCCAACCATGCTGCTGAATGCCAGAACCCATTGAGCGTTTTTTAAAAGCTTATCTGCATGATATAATCAGCCTTGTGTGTATTTTGTTAAGGTCCAGAGAAGAACCAGCCCATCTAAGCTGAGCCACCCATCTCAGAGGCTTAGCTCACCAGGACATATTCTCCACAGCAGAGCTAACTGAGACTGTCTCAGACCAGACAGCCTCTGTTAGAACTCTCTGGGGAGGGGGTACTTTACATCTGGGGGGTGGGGAATGATGTATAGAAACAGGGGACACTGTGAACACTGGCCTAGACTGTGCACATCCCCAACTCCTGCAGGATGTGGGTGCTGGAAGGGAAGGGTATAGAGGTATACTCCTCTCATTAACAATCTGTATCTCTCAATGGTGATGTATTTTCTAGAATGCATGAATTCCTTCCCACTCCCTCTTTGAGACAGAGTCGCATGTAGCCAGGTTGGTCTCAAAATCACTACAGAGCTAAGGGTAACTTTGAACTTCTCATCCCCCTGCTTCCTCCCTCCCAAGTGCTGGATCACAGGCTTGTGTCACCAAGTCCATTTCATGTGGTGCTGGAGGTCAAACCCAAGGCTTTGTGCATGTTAGGCAGGCTCCTAACCAAGCCATGCCCCCAGTCCCCGTAGTGGGTATTTCTGGAACTTGCCTGTTAACTTTGCTTTGTTAACTTTGAAATAAACTACCTCCTATTGCTGCCTGTTGCAAACATACCAGTCTTAAGGGGACAGTCCAAATCTCACTTCCTGAGTGATGAAGCCTTCCTACTTTTCAGCCCTCATATAGTGTCCTCAGAGCACAAAGCGTACCTTTTCTGGGCTCCATTAGGATTGGTAACTAGATAGGAGAGTCCCCACTAACCTGACCTAATGGCTGCATCGTGGTATCTGGCATGCACCGAGTGCTCAGCCTGTATGTAGAGCCCCCGTGGAGTCGGTGGCTGGAATCCCCTTCTCCAGTGGGAAGACCCTTCTGAAAATTGTTTAGAGTATCTGCTGATACGGGGTGGACTCACTAGGTTGCACATAAGCAAGCATGGGAAAGTCTCATTGCTTCTCAGCTTGCGGAGGATCGTCAATGCCAGTGAATTCAGACCTGAATTCTGTTGGACACAGCCACTGTGTTTCTGAGCCGGTACTATTCAGCTTGCCAGTTCCGGTACAGACCAGCAGGGGACACCCACTCTCCAGCACTGCAACTTCCTTTCCTTCCAATCAGACCTAGGAAAAGCAACACAGATTCCTCTACTAATTACAGGAAGGCACAAGTAACTGAGAGTTAAGTTTCAGAGTGTAAGGGGTGACCAGACTTACAATCTATGATATGTCTCCTGCAAGGATGCTCCTGAATCAAAGGGTCTGCTTCCCTCTGCTTTCTGGTCCGTTGTCCACTTTCACAGAGGCCAGGATGCTCCGGGCACTAAGGTGCTGTCTGCTCCTGTGCTTGGTGCTGCGGGCACTGATAGTGTGGAGCAGAAGAGGAGGGCAGACCGGCCTGTGCCCTCTCCACCTCGAGCTGTGCCAGGTCCTGCCCTCCTCACCAGAGCCTGCCCTCACAGCCACGAGAAAGCAGAGCACAGCATCACCTGGGATGCCCAGGAGAGTGCAAACACACGGGCGTGCTCGACACCGACACACGGGTGTCTTTGTAACATTTCCTGTGAGAAAATGGGAAGTCGGCATGTGGGACCCACTGAGTCACAGCAAATAAGGAGAGCAACATCTTTGTGTTTTGGAAACGAATACCCTTTGGACCAGCCCATTGCCCCTGACATCTTATATTTACTTGTAAGGACAGCAGGCCTGACGTCTCTGATCAGACGGGGTGCCACAATCCTGTTCTTCAAAGAGAAGCAATCAATGTTTGTGGCCTGGGATAAATTTCAGGCTTTTAAGGAAAAGTTGCCATTTTGCAAACTTGAACCAGTCACCGTGAGCTTGATTTTCGTAATGTTTAAGGACACAGAGCATAGGTGACAGGGTTGTTGGTGGTGTCCCTGATGTGACTTTTATGTTGTGAGCTCCTTGAGCCCAGACTTGCCCATGACCAGGTGTGGCCCCCACACCAGAGTCTGCCAGCTTCTGTTAGGCACATGATGGGATTCTGGGTCTCGGTGAGGTGGTGAGCATGGCGTCTGATGTCTCCTCATGCACCCCTATAAAGCTACTATCTCCAGACTCCACGTCACAGCAAAGGACGACTCCCACAACTCCCTATCTCCTAGCCACTTGACTATGTGAGGCCAGGTTTCCCCCATTAACTTCAGAAAGCAGCGTATCTTTCCAGAAGGAGAGCCGAGGGAGTATATGAAGACCTTCTGTCTTCAAATAAGCCACACGTCTGAGAGATTTGTAAAATGCAAAGCAGGACTGCTCTTTTCCCACCATTGTTTCCATGGCAACATGTTACATATATTAAGATACAATATATTTTTTTCCTGCTATTGTAAGTGAACAAATAAGTAGTTATACATTTCTTAGTGTTGATTTCTAATACGAGTAATATTGATTCATAAAGCCATACAGCCTCAGGAGGGAGAAGGCTCAGAAGGTGAAGTGGTTGCTGCACGTGAGGACCCAAGTTCAAATCTCCCTCACCCACATAAATAAAGACTGGCTTCATGGTATGTGCATGTAACACTGCACAAAGAAAGAGGTATAGACAAAAGGATCTCAGGGTCATGCTGGGTAGTCAGGCTAGCTCGGCGTTGTCAACCTTCCTAATGCTGTGGCTCTTTCATCCAGTTCCTCATGGTGTGGTGACCCCCAACCATAAAATTATTTTTGTTGCTACTTCATAACTATAATTTTGCTACTGTTATGAATCATATTGTTAATATCTGATACACAGATGATCTTAGGCAACTCCTGTAAAAGGTCCGTTTGACCCCCAAAGGGATTGCTACCCACAGGTTGGGAACCGCTGGGACTCTAGCTGAAACGGTGAGCTCCAAAGACCCAGTCTCAGAAACAGAAGGTAGAGATGTTCTGGACTTTAAGATCTTTGTTCAAAGGTTACCTTCTCTGGAAGACTGTCCGTAACAAAGGGACAGAGAATGACCCAAGGGGACACCGTCCAAGTTAGCATTTCGGTGGAGATACCGGGAGACAAGATTGGTCCTTCTCTGGTGGGTCAGGAGGAGCAGGAGGGCTGCTGTGCGTGTGAGCTCATCCCCCTCCTACCACATCTGCGTCTCAACCTGAGTCTGAGACAGAGAGAGAACAGCTCTCACATGGACATTTAATCAAGGGCGTTGGGAAAACCTAACCTGGCAGCGCTCTCTGCTGGGGTGAAGTGTTTTGTAAGTTGCTACTGCACGGTTGCTGAAAGGTCCCCGTACAACAGACTTGGCCTCTGTGAGCTCCGACTGAACGCGGTAACGCATGACCCTGCGACCCGGGCGGTGAAAGCATCATCCAGATTCAGGGCAATTCAGTAGTTCGCATTTGAATGGTTCAGATTTAGCTTTGTTCTTGTCTCCGACAACTACAAATATCAGAAAAAGTTATGGTCAAAACTCAGGAAAACTGTCTCGTCAACCACTACCAAAACAAACGCATAAGAAGAGCAGTGGACGTATCCGGGAGCTTACGTCGTGGGGATGGCTGGTACAGAGCGGGTGCTTCCTGTGTATTTGATGCAGCTGATTTGAGTGTTTTCACACTGTTACTCAGGTCAGGGTCTGATCATGCAGTTACCCCGCGTTTACACACCCTCACTGCACTATGTCCAACAGAGCATTTGCTCAAGCCACCAGCACACCACAAGTCCATCGGCTTTCGCCAGCGTTGTGACTTCTAACAATGTCAGAGGTTTTCCTGTGACACAAATGCAGCCAGTACATCAGAAGCCATTCCCGCATTGCAGCCACGGTGCCAGTTTAGCTGCAGTTATGGCTGCACACATTCCAGCCAGCCCTGCACACACACCGAGTGCTTCATCCAGCTCCCTGCTCACGGGCCGTTGGTTTTGTGTGGATGTGACCCAGGAAGCCTCGGCCATGATATTGAGTCTCTGCATTCACTGTGATTATTTGGGATGATCCAGTGAGCCCTGGTATTAGCCACAGACCCCACATCTGCTGCCTTATGTCAACCAGGACCTACATCTTGGGGTTCATCCTACCCAAAGGCTTGGGGCCCCCAACTACTATTTTTTATTTGAACCTGGTCAGAAGATCGTTTGGAGGTAGAAACAACATTTGTTGAGCCTGAAAAGCAAAATAGGGAGATCTTCCTAGAAGGAACTGCAGCCTCTTAATATAGACTGGGCAGATTACCCTGTGGAGGGCTTTTGTCCCAGAGGGAAGAGGACAAGGGGAGGATGGGTAGATGGGGAGGAGGGGGAGGAGAAGGGCGTCCTGTGGCCCTCCTGCTCTCCCTGCTTTGCTTTCGTCCTCTGCTCCCAAGTTGGTCTTCTCCCTCTGCTGACTTCCCTCTTCCTCGGTGCAGAGCTGGACTGGCTCTCTTTGGGGACTTCTCAGGGGGCTTCAGTCCCTGTTCACTGTTCAGGGTTTTCACAGACTCCAGCAGTGACCCCTGAGCTGAGAAGCAGTCAGGGAGAGGTGCCTGAAGGGATGGTGTCCAACCCCACCGTTTCCTTGTGCTCTGCACCTCAGCTTGCCCTGCCTTGCTGCCTGGGTGGGTTTGTTAAAGCCAGCTGCCTTTAACAGTCGTTCACCTCTTGGGAGGAAATCTCTCTTTTAAGAACAGTTTGTTCTGGTAATGTAACCCCACAGACCTGTCACTGTACTGTCCCTCAGCAGACAGGGATGGGTGGCTAATCATGGCTGACGGGGAATTCTGCAGCACTTCCTGTGTCTAGAAAGCATGGGTGACACTCTGCCGGACCCTAGAACACAGTGGCCCACGCTTTGGGAGAGCTGCCTGCGTTTACCTTAACAAGATGGATACAGTGCAGGCACTGATGGCTCTGAGCCCCCAAGGCACAAAGAGCATGTTTTGTTGTCCTTGTTGTTGCTGTTTTGAGACAGGGTCTCTCTACATAGCCCTGGGTGTCCTGGAGGGCTAGGTAGACCTGGTCATTATGTAGACCGAGGTGGCCCCAGACTCACAGAGACTCACCTGCCACTGCCTCCTGAGTGTTGGGATTAAAGGCATGTGCCAGTGTGCCCAACCTAAAAAGCACATTTTCTGTGGATCCCACAAGCTTCACCAACAAAATGACAGAGGGATTTCAGGCTACCCCACAGGACCAGCTCTGCCCATATGCACCCCGCAAACTCAGACACAGCCCCCTGTTTTCCCAAGGCAAGCACTGTTAGTATTGCAGGCAGCTACTATGGGGATGTCATTTGTTGCATGGAAGCATTTCTGTGTAATTAATTAATGACAGTATAGAGGCTACAGACCTGGTCACCAGTCAACTTCACAATCTTTTAATTAAATACTCCAAGGAGAATATAATAAATCACGGGCATATTTAGCAGATGTTGGCAGATTTGTGTATATAGGAAGCTACATGTCGAATGCTATGATTTAATACTTGTTTCTTCCATCCTGTAGGTTCTAGGAGCTTCCATATTCCCCCGTGGGGATTAACATACCATAAATCATATCCCACATGCAAGCTTTAAGTATGAAAGAGTAACACAGCCTTTGAGCTGACCAGAGCTGTCTAAACATGTTGGTCAGGTCCTGGCAGCACGGACCCCCGGCTCTCATTTTTCCTGATCACAGGTTAAATGGTTTTCCCCAGGACCACAAGAGGAAAGCCAGTTCAAGATTCCTCTGCTAGATGGGGCTTCTGCTCCCAGGCTTTACTTAGTTATTGGGGGTTGCCCTCCCTCCCCCTGTGTTGGACCAGTGGTTCTCAACCTTCCTGAAGCTATAACCCTTTTACACAGTTCCTCATGTTGTGGTGACGCCAACCATAACATTACTTTCATTGCTCCTTCATAACTGTAATTTTGCCACTGTTAATAATCACGATGTAGATATCCGATATGCAGATGTTCTCAGGTGACCCCTGTGAAACAATCCTCCGGCCACCAAAGGAGTCTCAGTCCGCAGACTGAGAACAGTTTGGAGGGTGTGACTTGTTGAGGTTTATCTAGGTACTCTGATTTAGAAGCTCGGCATGACAACCATGAAATCCTCGACCTGTGTCCTTTTGCTGTCAATGATAGAAAAGCACATTATGATGTCATTCCTCCGCCCCCGTTTAGGTAGGTTTTCTTATGTGATATTGTCAGACAAATGTGTCATCAACTTCACAGCGTATGTGGACGTCACATCTCCACTTCCGTGTCTGGAGGTCTCTGGACTCTTCATGACTCAGGCTGCAGGGTAACCCACTTTGCCCAGCATGCATCTGTCTCAGAGAGAGGCTGTGTTTGCATCATAATACAGTTTGTAGCCCACAGCCCATCATGTCATCCGCAAAAATGCTGCAAACAGGTGCCAGTTAGGTTCAGAGTTATACCAGCAACTCCTAAGCACGTAAACATCAGTGTTTACACATAGAACAGAGAATGCTTACATAGACAAAGCAGAATATGGGGGTCGGGTGAAGATGGCCCAGTGGATAAAGTACCGGATATGCAGGCAAAGACCTGAGATCCAGTCCCTATCACCCGTGCAATCTGGGTAGGGAACGGGGTGTCAGTGACCCTAGGGCTGGGAGGGTCAAGACAGACAGATTTACCGGCCAGTCAATAAGCCCCAGGCTCAATAAAGACCCTGTCAGGACCAAGACAGACAGATTTACTGGCCAAATAAGCCCCAGGCTTAATAAAGACCCTGTCAGGGTCAAGACAGACAGATTTACTGGCCAGTCAGTGAGCCCCAGACTCAATAAAAGACTGTCTAAAAAATGGTGGTGAGTGATTGAGAAGACACCCCATGTTAACTCACACATCAGAGTCCCATCCACACAACCCACTGAGGATGTACAAGAGCCTATCGCAAAGTGTGTGGAAGGGTCAACCCAGGCAAGCTGCACCCAGCTGGGAGTGGGTCTGGGGGTTGCGTTTCGATAGGTTTCCTGGTGTCTCTTTATACTAGGTTTATGAGTCCTCACCCTGTATAAGTTTGCAGGAATGATACAGTAGTTCCTCTTAAAAGAATGTTTTCTCCTTAAATTATATCTGAACATAAAAAATCAGAATTGAAGGCAATTTTTCAAAGATAGAATAAAGTTTATTAGTTTGAAATGAGGACACATTGAAGCATTTATCCTGGTCTGTGGTTTTCAGATAGTTGAATTTTTATATTAACACTAACATGAAGAACGAAAATCCTAGGTTCCTGGTAACTCACATTTCCAAACTCTCTGAGGAATCGGGTCTTCCCAGACACCAAGCCTGTGGGCACCTTTAGCTTGCACTTCCTAGTTTCAGATTTGTGTGCAAGAGACATCTATGCTTTGTGAATTGCCCACCCGGATATTCATATCTCAGTATGAGAGACCCAGACCCTTTGATTTGTCAATGCACAAAACCACAACTCTCACCTTGAAGGGTTAAGAGTTTGTTTATTCTGGAGCCTAATATGAGAACCCATATCCCTGGTGCCCATAGGAAGACAGACCTATGTTTCGCCAAATACCATAATTTAGCAAGGTAGCAGTGTAATGAAGTTTTATAAAAACCACAAAGAGAGCCTGGAGAGATGGCCCAGTGGTTAAGAGCACTGGCTGCTCTTGCAGAGGACCTGGGTTTGTTTCCCAGCACCCACATGGTGGCTCACAGTCACCAGTATCTCCAGTTTCATGAGATCCAATGCTTTCTTCTAGCTCTTCATGCACAGGCACACATGTATACATGCAGGAGATGCATGCGCATGTATGTACATAAAATAACAAATCTTTAGAAACAGAACTAAAATAATAGTAAATACATCAAGTCATCTTTTTAATACATCGGTGGAAACATAGGTAATTTACAGAAAAGCAGGGAGGGCCCAGACACGATCTGACAGTGTTCATAGCTTTCTGGTTGGTTGGAAAACCAGTGTTCTGTGTGTACATCCCAAATGATTTATCTCTCTATTGATCACAAAGCTGTGAAGTCAGGTACAGAGACTGTCCAATCAACGGCTGTCAAGAGGGCCAAAGATGTCCCAGGACAATTGCCTCTGGGCTTGAACACTCCAAACTCTGCATAATCACCAAGGTTCTAATTGGTCAGTCAGCCTTGCAGAAGTCTCAGTGGAAGGTGTGGTCTCTTTCGCAGATTCCTATAGACAAACCATCTCCTGCCCCAGGGGGAAACAGTTTGCTTCCTGCTGAGTGTCTCTCCTGTGCAGACCCTCCCTACTTGTCAGGGCTGTCTCCTGACTCGGTGATACTGGCCAGCCCCAGTTCACTTTACCTCTGCTGCAGCGCCTTAGCAGCCAGGCCCGGCCCTGTGCTGAGGTAGGTCTTTTGGCCCGCTCACAGGTACTTCTTGGGGCTAGAACCACCCCCCCTCTCCCCGCCGGATCCTGCATCCTGGTGTAGAAGGCTCTGTGTCTCAGCTCGCCAGTCCCTTCTTTATATCCTTGAAATTGTGTCTACGTTCTACGTCTTGGTGTCGGAGGACGGTTCCAGTCTCCGCAGCCTCCTCTCCTGGTGACAAGAGAGACTGTAATTCCCATTTCACTGCAGAACCATCAAGTGTCACATATTAGGATGAACTGTGTAAAGTTAGCCAAGGCTGGGAAGTGTCAGAATGGGCAGGGATGGTGGATGCTCTCGTTCCTAGTTCATTCTGTCTGCTCACTATAGTATCTAACCTCAGAGGTGTAATCTTGCTGTGTGACCAGAAGCAAGTCCCTGTGCCTCTCTGCGTCACGTGGACTAGTAGTGACAAAGACAGAGACAGCTTGGCCCAGGTGATGGCTGTAATCCTTGGTCCTCAGTAAATGAGGGTTACATTCAGGCAGTGTTATCCCCATGAAATCCTCACCTGCCTCAGCTCGCAAGGAGGCCTGGATGGATTTCTAGAGTGAGCTTACTTTCTGCTGCTCACTTTAACTCACTGGAGACTTTAAGTGCTGGCTTGCTGCAGCCTGCTGCTAGGCAGCTGGATTTCCATATGAATGCCTGCATCTCTTCAGTTTCTGCAAAGCCTCCTAGGTGGTGGTGATTACCCGGAGGGACTCTGGTGGGCACACTGTGGCACCGAGTGGCTCCTTTAATGGAACTCATGCAGACTGGATGAAAATAAGATCAAGGTTGCCTTTGCTAACTTTGAATTACCTGGCTTTGTCTGTTTGATTGATCCTGACAATCTTAACATTGAAAAAAAAAACGTATAGCATTATTTTTTGAGCTTTTTTATGTATGTGAAAGACAAGTGCGGAAGATTTTGTTTGCGTCAGGCTATTGAGGACATATAATTTCAGAGGGAAGGGGCCCCTGCCATTGCACAAGCTCATTTTTTTAAAGTACACCAGGAAAATACTAATTGCAAGCATAATTTTTCCAACAGTTTCTCTTCGTAAAGTAGTTGCAGGCACTCGGGGGTCCTGAGGTGCAGCAATGCCTCCACCAGCTCGGACTGAGTGTAAGTCACGGTGAGGGTGAAGAGCCCGTGGTATAACTTACATCCTATTCATGGTTTGGATAACGCACATGCTAGGCTGCTCTTTCCACTAGACCAGTGAGGTGGAGAAGCCAGGTTAGCCGCCTCTGGGCATCTCCCCTGGCAGCATACTTTCCCTCGGGCAAGAATATCGCTGTCTTCAAGGGGTACGTGCCCTGCAGCCAGCTTATCTACAGCTCAGGGCTATCGTAAGCCCTAACGGCATTAACGTGTCTATATCCAACTGCTACATCAGTTGAATGTGCAGGGGGAGGCATCACCTGCCCCCAGGGCCTGAGCTCGTTTCCCATCCCCTCTGCTCTCCGTCAGTCAGGTCGCACACTGGGGATTGGAGGGGTTGCCTATACGCGGTATGATGGACTGAAGCCCGTTCGGAAGGCAGGGGAAGTAGGACCAGCCCTGGACAATACACAAGAGAAGGGTCCGCCTCTATGCCTTGGGAGTGGTGGGCCCATGTACTTGGGTGTGGGGAGCAGCACCCCACAGAGGATGGGGTGAAGGGTTTCTGAGAGACTTCTCTCTGTTCTTTGCTCTCTTCATATCAACGTGTTGATGTTCACTAGTGAGCTAGAAACAAGATTAAACTGGATTTTGCAATCCAAAAAACAATGGAAACCTAAAAGTAAATCAGAGAACCAGTTATTCGAAGTCCCCAAATTCAATGACTTGACTGACACCTACTGTCCGCAGTACACACATGTACAGTACACACTGCGCACACATGCGAGCAAAGCTCATTGGCTTTAAATACGATTAAAAATAGCTATAGTGTGAATCCCATAGGAAGAGAGTGAGGACAGACACTTGCCAAGATGAGTTTGGAAAGGGTGTTTCAGATGGGTGCTCTCACCCCAGGGTGTTGCTGGAGGAGAAAAGAAAAGCATGTGTTCTTCTACCAACAGATATCTTAATGCTACCCTTGTTAGTTTTTAACCTCAGTGTATGTTTTCTAGTACACATGGTACATTGTTAGTAGGTTGGCACTTTTGTGTATGAATTACTAAAATGTGTACAACAAGTCGGGCGGTGCTAACATTATTTTACTGATTGGAATAGACAGTCAGCATCATTTATCCTACTCTTTTCTAGAATGTGCTAGAACTGCCGATGTGAATTTCTGAGATCTCCCGGTGTCTTCCCACATTAATCTCCTACAGTGTGGATGACTTGTAAGATTTATTGTTTGAGCTGGGATCCAGCACCTTCAGTTGGCTCAGCCATGCTCAACTGCTGTTCTTACATGGATATCTGTTTTCTCTGACATGTTATTGAAGAAAGGTGGTTGTTGAGAAAAAGAATATGCAAGGGTTATTTTAGGGAAAGAGAGACTCACTCTAGAATGTGGAGAAAGGAAATTCTTGTTGAATTTTCAAGATTTAGGCTATCCAGTGCTCTTACTGTTCAAATCTTAAGACAACACAACCAGCTCAAATATGCTGTGTGATTGTTACCTTTGGGAAGTTGGTGGGACATAAGATGGAGATGGGGATGGGGATGGGGATGGGGGTGGGGATGGGGATGGGGATAGAGATGAAGATGGGGATGGGGATGGAGATGAGGATAGAGATGGGGATGGGGATGGGGATGGGGATAGAGATGGAGATGGGGATGGGGATGGGGACAGAGATGAAGATGGGGATGGGGATGGGGATGGGGATGGGGATGGGGATAGATGGGGATAGAGATGAAGATGGGGATGGGGATGGAGATGAGGATAGAGATGGGGATGGGGATGGAGATGGGGATGGGGATGGGGATGGGGAAAGAGATGAAGATGGGGATGGGGATGGGGATAGAGATGAAGATGGGGATGGGGATGGAGATGAGGATAGAGATGGGATGGGGATGGAGATGGGGATGGGGATGGGGATGGGGATGGGGGTGGGGATAGAGATGGAGATGGGGATGGGGATGGGGACAGAGATGAAGATGGGGATGGGGATGGAGATGAGGATAGAGATGGAGATACAGATGGATGGGGATGGGGATGGGGATGGGGATGGGGATGGGGATGGGGACAGAGATGAAGATGGGGATGGGGATGGAGATGAGGATAGAGATGGAGATACAGATGGAGATGGGGATGGGGGTGGGGATGGGGGTGGGGATGGGGATGGGAATGGGGGGGGTGAGGATGGGGATGGGGATGGGAGTGGGGATGGAGATGGAGGTGAGGTTGGAGATGGAGGTGAGGTTTGGAGATGGAGATAGAGGGGAAGGTGGAGACAGAGATGGAGATGGAGGTGAGGAGGGAGATGAGAATAGAGATGGGGATGGAAATAGGGATGGAGATGATGGTGGAGTTGAGGATGGAGGTGAAGATGGAGATGACGTGGCCGTGAGGATGGAGATGATAGAGATGGAGCCGAGGATGGGCATCACAGGAATGAAGATGGAGAGGAGATGTTGAAGATGGCGGCACGGGTAGGAATGGGCACAGCAGAGATGTGGTGCAGACCATGAGAATGGAGAAGCTTTAACACGGGAGCAGGGCCAGCCTGAGGAGCCCTAGCATTCCTGCGATGAACCAGGGACCTCTCAGTTTTTCAGAATAATGTCTTCATCATCTTGAACATATAAACCTCCAGAGGCTGTAGAGGACATCTGACTAGGAGCCCACTGTGTTAGCCAGGGCTGGAAGAAGTCTACCTCAGCTTTCACACGAGTTTCCTTTCTGTAAAATGTCTTCTCTTTAGTCTTGACCACTTGTTGGAAGGAACATTTGCCATTGTAGTCAGTTTCTCATTAAAAGTTAGAGAGAAGTATGACAGCTTCTGAGGGATGTCTTGTGTAAGCTATCGTGCCTCTGTGTGATAATGATTCCTTGAGCTCCCCTCTTGAAAGGCGCTATTTAAAGCACAAAGTACTTTTGCATATTAACTCATGATTCCAGTGACACCCTTGGAGGGAAGGTGGGTGGCAGAATGACTCATTCAAGGTCACGTTAGGGAGACAGCGAGAGAGTTTGGCAGGTGGAAGATGAGTTTCCGGAGTTTTCAAAAGTGTTCTTTTCTCTAAACTTGTCTCATTCTGGGGCAGGAAGCTGCAGGTTCATTTTAGCCATCAGGAGGGTTCTTATCTGCAAAACCAGAGGCTTAACTCCGGAACAGAGAGGGATCTTAGTGGAGGGATGGGGGCTAGCTCCAGGTCACAAGGGCCTGTCAGGAAGCAGGTGAAGGAGGAGTTATGCTGTGCTCTGAACACAGCAAGAGCTGGTCTTGATTGTAGGAATAAACCCTAGGCAGGCTTCCTCTCCACTGCAGTCACTCAAAGTCCTGGAAGGAGTTGACTGAATGGCAGGTTCTTGAGAACAAAAATGCTAAGCAAGAGAAGACGTTTGAAAAGTGTTAGCTTGTCTCCCGAGTGTTAGCACTTGGTAGTAGGTGTGTCACAGAGAAGCAACAGTGTCTCCTGGGCACGGGCACAGGCAGGGGACGGGAACAGCAGAGACACCGAGCAGCTACAGCCCCACGCCTCATTGCACTCCACATTCCAGCCTCTCAGGATCTTGAGTGGCCCAGTGTGCTGTCTGGCCTCAGCTGTCCACCTACTGTGTTGGGTTTTATAAGCCTATAGAAGTGTTAGGTGATTGAAAGCAACAATGGTTCTCATTCCCTCTACAATCCCAAAACCTACCCAGTCTCCAGGTATGATGCAATGCTTTATGATTGTGCTCCTCCACAGTGCTCTTACAAGCAGAGGGGGCTGGGGCAAGCAAGATCTGACAGAGTACAAGAGAGAGGCCAGAACCTGCTGGTGAAACCTGCTGGTGCCCAGCAGGCTACGTCAGTAGCCAAGAGAGGGCCAGTGTGAATGGAAGGTGATTAGACCAGTCTGGGGTCAGCAAGACTCAGTTTGCCCTTGGTGCCCAGATACAAGTATGAAGGAAACAGGGTGCTGGGACTTGGCCAGATGAGTTGGTCATAGAGTTGGTAGGGGTAGAGGGACTGGAGGTGAGGTCTTGGATCCACCCTGAACAAGGGAGGTAAAGAGAGAGGGGGGCGGACAGAGAGAGGCAGCCCATCAGTTCCCCTGCTCTGAGTGAATAGAAACACATAGTGTCACTCTGCCTCAGGAGAGGATCAGACGTTCAGGCTGGTCTCTGCCAAGAGCATGGCTGGATTCCAATCCTGCAATGTGTCTTAGTTCACTGTAGAAATTCTCGATAGAGAAATGTCAGCAAGGGATGTTTCCCTGGTTCCCCCGCCCCTGGCTTTCACCAGCTATGTCAGGCAGGACTCAAAGGAGGGCCCAGGCTTGCCATTGCCATGTTTCTGGCTCATGCTGTGATGCATTAAAGTCCCTTCTGGAGAACTCTGGAGACAGAGCCAGTAAGTAGCTCTGCCATCTAGCTAATTCTCTGACAACCTGATTGCCCAATCTGAAACTGGTTATGTGTTATCTTTCTCCTTGGTGCGTGTTTTAGGACTTAATATTCAAAGCCGACATTCAGGCCTGTGTCTTAGTTAAGTTTATTATCATTGTGATGAAACACCAAGACCAAAAGCAACTTGGGGAAGAAAGGGTTTATTTGGCTTCCATTTCCACACTATAGTCTATCATCGAGGGAAGCCAGGATAGGAATTCAAACAGGGCAGGACCTGGAGGCAGGAGCGGATGCAGAGGCCATGGAGGGGTGCTGCTTACTGGCTTGCTCCTTGTGGCTTTCTCGGCCTGCTTTCCTGTAGAACCCAGGACAACCAGGCCAGGGATGGCCCCACTCACAATGGGCTGGACCCTCCCCTCCATCTCTAATTGAGAAAATGCTCTACAGGTTTGCCTACAACCTGATCTCATGGAGGCGTTTTCTTGAGGGTCCCTCCTCTCAGATGGCTTTAGCCTGCGTCAAGTTGACATACGACCGTCCAGCACGCTTCGTTATTTTCCACAGGCTGAGGACTAGGTCAGGGAAAGTGTTGGCAAGGTCCCCAGAGAACGATGGCCCAAGGACTCCAGAGTCTGAGGTGTGGCAGGGAGAGGGTATGATGGAGCCAGCCGGGGGGGGGGGGTGCTTGTGTCTACCTGTGCTTTTAGGCAGGAGGTCCATTCTGTACCAACATCTTCCTACTCAGAATATGCATTGTGCGCCTAACAGGCACCTCCTATGCTGATCAAGATTTAACCTGGAAACACGAGGAGAATATTTACGTTCATGTGCGTGTACATAACCGTTTGTGAGTGTGTGTACTTGGAAACGTACATGTATACACAGATGCATGTGTGCATCTCTCTGTTGATGAACTGGATGACATGCGTGTGTTTATGCAAATAAACGTTGTATTCACATCAATACAGGTGTAAACACCTGTGTTCTGTGTGCATACGTGTTCACAATGCATGTTTACATGTGTTTTTCATTCATGCATGGGGCTTACATGCCTGAATATATAAGCTGTGTGCGCGCGCATATGTAAGCATACGTGTATATGTGTGTGTTTATGTTTGTGTGTGAAACACAAACACATATCTGTGTATGAGTTTGTGTGTGTGCGTGTGCATATGTATGCATGTAGGTGCTGAGGCCCTAGTGACTTCACGCTGACCCCCTGTGGAGGGTCTGGCAGTGTGTCTTTGTTCTCAACCAGGTGATTAAGGAGGAAGACCAAGAGCAGACTGGAAGGCTCGAGGGCTTGGGGTCTCTGAGCTCGGAGAGTCACTGTCTCCTTTGATGGCCAGCTGGGTAGTTAGCTGCAGGTCAGCACGCAGGCCTCTAGTCCCAGCAGAGCAGCAGCTGCAGGCACTGCTGTGAGGAAGCAGGGACCTCACTGCAGACGACAGCTGGATAAGCAGTGAGGACATGCACCCGCTCCCGGAACAGAAAACATGGGGCAGCATCCCCAGGCCCGGGGCCAGGCCTCTGCAGCCAGTGCTCTTCTCCCACCTTCTCTAATACGGTTCTTCTCAGCTTTGCTGCCCCAAGGGCTGCAGAAATTCCAGACCCAGTGAGCGGGTCTGGAGTGGGATGTAGTCAGTCTCTCCCTTGGTGTCCCTCTCTGTGCTGTCATCTGACACTGAGGCAGGACCACAAGGGAAAATGGAGGTTTCAGCACCTGGGCAGGACACATGGGTGCCACTGTCCTCCCTCTCATAGCACGCCTGGGCTTTCTCACTGGACCGTGTCAGTGTTCCTCAAGCACCGGGTGCTCCAAGTCCCCGTGTCGGCCTCACACCTCAGCTGAACCGTGCGTACCCTGAGTCACAGAGGAGGAGAAGGAGGGCATGTCCAAGCTCTTCCCAGTAGGAAGGAAGACCTGAACATGGAGCCCAGGTCTTCCAAACCTTTGGAACCTCTCTCCATCTCCCACATCCAGACATGCCAAACTGCTCCTTCAGTGACAGCCACTGAGCTAGAGCCGTGGCACCGCCATCACCGTCGCCATGGCTTGGAGGAAGGGAAGCGGCAGACTGGAAATGGCTCTGTGTTTCTTTGTGGCTGATAGTAATGCCCGGAATTGGACAGCAGTAGCTCCACCATCTCCCACCATACTGAGAACTGCCAAATTGCTCTTATTAAAGGGGTGGATATCATGGTATATAAGATACACCTCCATCAAAAACTGGAAAAATAGGATGTTGAAAAGAAAATGAACTGTCTTGCGTAAAGAATAACAAAGGTTAAAAACAGTCTTAAAAAACCCTAGTTTATATTCATCATTTCCTGGCTTAATTTCATTCTGGCCAAGAGGCATTCCATTAGTGTGGGCTTCGCAGTGACTATAGGAAATGACAAATGGTGTGACATGATTTTTAAGTGAAATGTTATTCTCCCAAAGGGCTTGAGGGAGCTTGTGAATTGTGGGAAGAGAACAGAATTGCTCTCTGATGTTGCCGGAACCCTGCAATTACAGTGGGTGCAGATCCTGCCCGGCTCCTGGGCAGAGGGCAGCTGGCATGTTTGGGGATTTGTTAGGCTCTCATTTCTCCCTGAATCGTGAGAAAAGCGCTGCTCTTAAGCATGAGACAGATGTAAGGTGCACAGAGCAGGTAGGCCACTCAGAGGAGTCTCAGGCCTTCCTAGTCATTCATCATTAGAGTGGCACAGGGTCCCTCTATCTCCTTTTCTGAAATAAGATCTGACAGCTGGTGTTTGTGTACATCTCTCAAGAACAGACACGGGCAAAGTGTTTAAACATGAATCCCATATCAAATGTGACACCTCGAGGGGAGAGGAATGTTTAAAAGCATAGAAAGAAAAATGACCAATACAGGGGAGAGATACAGAGTAAAGAACAGGCAGATGCAATTGGTGGCCAGGTGGGTGGCACCAGCTGCGTCTGCACTACAGATGGGACACGGAGTGCTGTTGTGGTCTTGGCAGGGCCGAGTCTTGCTCTGCCTTGTAGGGTCTGTTTCTCCACCCGCAGTCTTCCTGTGTGGAGTCTGTGCCACCTTCCAGCTTTGGAGGGTCTGGGTCGCCGGGGAAAGGAGTCTCCATGCTCTCCAACTCCTCCGCAGGCTCTCCACGCTCCTCTAAGGCAGTGTGTTCCTTAGGACCAATCAAATCAGAACATCTCAGTGCTAACCTGGACGCCTGGCTCAGTGTCAGTAGACCCACTGGATCGTAAACTGGCACGGACATGCAGTCAATCACACAGTAACAAGGATTTCAGTGGGCCTGAGTGTGAGGGCCTGAGTGTGAGGATCTGAGTGTGAGGGCCTGAGTGTGAGGGCCTGAGTGTGAGGATCTGAGTGTGAGGACCTGAGTGTGAGGATCTGAGTGTGAGGATCTGAGTGTGAGGGCCTGAGTGTGAGGATCTGAGTGTGAGAGCCTGAGTGTGAGAGCCTGAGTGTGAGGGCCTGAGTGTGAGGATCTGAGTGTGAGAGCCTGAGTGTGAGGGCCTGAGTGTGAGTGTGGGCCTGAGTGTGAGGATCTGAGTGTGAGGGCCTGAGTGTGAGGGCCTGAGTGTGAGAGCCTGAGTGTGAGGATCTGAGTGTGAGGGCCTGAGTGTGAGGGTCTGAGTGTGAGGACCTGAGTGTGAGTGTCTGAGTGTGAGGATCTGAGTGTGAGGATCTGAGTGTGAGAGCCTGAGTGTGAGGGCCTGAGTGTGACCACCCAGGACCCAGGTAAAATGCCTGGCCTGGTGCTGCACACTGCTCATCCTGGCTGAGTTCTAGGCCAACAACAGACACTGTCTCAGACAAAGCCAAACAAAAAGGAGGATGTCACCAAGGGATGACAGCCGAGGTTGTTTTCTGGTGTGTACGTAGAAACACACGTGCACACAAACACACACACACTCATGCACACATGTGAGCATGTACACACACATACATATATATACGCACACACACTTATGCACATACATGGGCACCTGCACACACATACATACATATATATACATACACACACACCCACACACTCATGCACACGCACTCATGCACATGCACTCATGCACACATGTGAGCATCTACACATGCAAAGGTAAAATAAAAATCAGATTGACTTCTGTGTAGGGCCTGACTGGGCAGGGAGAGGCCACTGGGTCCTTGGATGACCCGAGGCTCTTCAGTCCAAGAAGCTCACCAGCAGCAGCAAGGACGACAGTAGCCGCAGAAATGCAGCCAGCGCCTCACAGGGGCCAAGCGGGGACAGGAAGGCTTGGGCAGGAGCGCATGTGGAAGTGGTGTGACAAGTTGGGCGCTTCCCCTACTGGAGAGGAGGCCACGGCCGCAGCCTGAGAGGGCGGTGTGACCGGCTGTGGGGGGGCCGAGTGTGGGGGGCTGGGGGGGGGGGAGACCCGAGTTGGCCGAGCCGAAGGGAATTGCTCAGCCTTGACTATATTCCAACTGCATTGCTAATACTGAGCACACTGAGCAGACGAGAGGGTGGGTTGTTTTATGGCACTGAAAGTTGCATTGTGGGGTCATCAAGTGCTGCTCCTCATTGGCCATTGTCCTGGCTCTGCTTCCCCTGGGCTCTGCTCTGCCCTGCCTCCCTTCTGATGGAGGTTCTGTGACTGAAGAGAGGGGACGTGATTCTTGATTGAAATCTGGCTGTGGTGTGCTGCGGGTTAACAGGTTAGGGCCAAGTGAGGAACGGAGCCTGCGGTGACTGGCACATGACTGCACGGTCTGGGCCGCAGCTGGACCAGACAGCACAGGCTGTGCCCAGCTGCGGAAGGACAGCGGCCAGGAGACATGTGACAGACGGTTGTCACAATCACATCTCCAACAGTCCTGCCTGGAGATCCCAGAGCAGCCCCTTGCACATGAGACCTGCCCTGCCCCAATTGGGGTGAGGCCCCCCAGTGGCTGCTGGTGGACTTTGTTGTTATTCCTCCGCATCTCCAGACAGTCTACAGGGACGGAGGAAGATGTGAGGGATAGATGCAGAGACCAGGAAACAGAGCTGGAGCCTGGGTGGGGCTAGAGAAGCAGGCTCCTGCTGCAAACCCAACTCTAGAGACGCCACCAGCACAAGCTTTACAGAGAAATGCAGGCCGTTAAACCCACTTCCATACGCAGCGCAAGGGGGTGAATGCAGGGTCCCTTGCACCAGGGTCCCCTCTTCTGTCAGACTAGGAGGTTGAGGCGGGCCAGCGGCTTGGCCCTTTCCTCTGGCATCTCATTCAGGCGCTGTCTGATGGACCCTGGCAGCTGGGCTGTCGTTTCACAATGACAGTTGACACCCGGCAAGGGCGAGACCAGCCTCAGACTCCTCATAGGCTGAAGGCGCTCACACGCGGTGGCTTGCTGCAGCTCCCTGCTTCTGGTTCTTTCAGGTCTCCTGGCTTCTGGTTGGCTGCCACTGACTGTTCCTCGGTTTTGTTCCCATTGTTTGCTTTTGTCATAAGAGAAGTGGGAGAAAGGGCAGCTGAGGCAAGAAGAGACACGGTAGATGATGTCGGCGAATGTGGGGGGAGCAGAAGAGCGGAGAGCGGGTCATTTTAGTAAGAAAATGATTTCTGCAAATTTGGAGGAGCCGGAAACCGATGTAGGAGTAAAATAGTGAACCACAGCCAGGTGCAGATAGGAACACCCTTCCTGTGCCTGCGGTGTCCCTCTGGCCTCGCCCCGTAGCTGTGGTGAGCAGGGCACCAGAGGTGCTGAAATCAGGCACTTCTGTGGCTCAGGCCCTGTGGGTGGACGCCCAGCTGAGCCACATGGTAGGCTAGTTTTAATTTTTTGAGGAAGCTCTGTTCTGATTTTCACAGTGCGTGCACCAGTTTGTAGCCCCCACTATGCGCATAACCCACCTCCCCATCCTCCCAAGAGCTGTCCTTCGTCTTCTTGGTGACAGCCATTCTGATGAGGGCGAGCTGCTACTCTGTAGTTCAAATTGCATCCCCTCCCACACGGGCCTCCACAAACTTCTCTTCCCTTCGTTTGTGCCCCAAGACCTGCAGATAAATCATGTGTACTCCAGTCCTAACTTACCCTCAGGTCACCAAGGAATGACTCTATGCCCTGTACGTCCAGATATTTGTCAACAAGAAATTTACTCATGTTCTGTTTATATTTCACACCAAGCCTCATTCATTAAATTGCGGAGGCCTAGGAGGGAGCTCAGCTCGTGAGTTGTTCACCTTGCAAGCATGAAGGTCTGAGTTTCATCCTGCACCCACATAAAGGCATGGTGCTGTGTGCTCATAATCCCAACACTAAGAAGGAAGAGACAGGAGAATCACTGGGGCTCACTGGCTGGCCAGCTGGGCCGACTTGGAAAGCTCTGGGCTACTGAGAGAACACTGTCACACTGCCATTCATTCATATATATATATACACACACACACACACATACACACACACATACATATATATAATACATATATATATTTACACATACACACACATCACCAAAACAAAGGTGTGTTCCATGTAGTCCTCTGGCTTCCATTACTACTTGCATACACACACCTGAACATGTATGAACGTGCACACATGAACACACATGGATACACACATACTCTTGAAGGACAGCATGTGCTTCTAACTAGTTTTCACTCGGGAGCAGCCTTGGAAGTGTCTCCCAGCTAGAACGACCACTCTTGATGCAACGCCACACCTTCATATGAATTTGGATCATGTGTCTTCTGCAAAGGGCTAATACAGGAGTGAACTCGGGTCTGCTGACCCAAACCCCTGCACACGGTCTAAGGCTTCGCGCTGCCTGAGTCAGCTGAGAGGATTCCCCGGTGCCTGCAGGGGATGAAGAAGTGGATTTTTTCAGTTAATCCTAAAAGTGCATTTAGACTTGTAGCCGTGTTTCAGAACATAGGATGAGTATTTAGGAGTACCTTCCTCTCTCTCTAACCCTGGAAGAACTTTAATCTCTGAGACTCTCTTCCTAGATGTAGCTGTCGTAGGTTGGAGGCTTTAACCATTTGGAGAGAAGTTGTGGCATGAGAGAAGGCATTTTCTTGGATTGAAGAGCTCTCCAGGGAGGACTCATTGAGAGAATCTCCTGGATAGTCGGGTGGGGATGGGTGTGCCTCAGGCTCCTCTCTGGCTCCTTGTAGGTGGGTGTCTAGTGATCCACTTATACTGTGTGTCAGACACTTAAGACGGTCCACCAGGATGCCAGTCCCTGTCCTGCCTCTGACGATGACAACCACTCTGTAGCTGGGCTTGGAAAAGTGGTGGGAACAGTTAGTGTGTTGCCCCTCTCTGTGTTAGTGGGGGCAATGGGTCCTGAGTTGAAATCTAGCTGGGGCCTTGAACTCTCTGGTGCACATTGTCTGATGAGGAATGGGAGTAAAGACCAGGCCCAACTTGCTCAGTTGTCCCCCAGAACCCCATGCCCTTCCCTTGCTGTCTTGTTACTTGGTGGGTGGAGATGCTGGCTGCTACATACAGCTGTTACTGTCACACCTCTGCATCGTCCCTGGTCATGCCCATCACCTTATCTGCCCTCCTGCTGACTCTTCTCTGCTCATAGTCCCTCTTCCCCCAATTTCTTGCCTCTCTTTCCTGCCCTCCTCATGTATCCCCTGTCTGCGATCCTTTGCCATCTTCTCCTGCCTGCCCCCCCATGCTCCTCCCTGCACCCACCTCCCTGTTACCTCCCTTCCTTAGCTTCCTAGGGCCCCTTCTTGTGACTTCTGCTCCAGCCTCCTGTCTGTACCTCTGCCCTCTTCACCTCTTCCCTGTAACACTGGTTCCGTGTGAAAAGCTGGACAGAAGCTTATAACCCTCACCAGGCTTGTGGCCAGTGGAGACCTGCTCGGACAGCTATTGTGTCTTCAGCCCTGGTCACTGTGACCCAGTGGCATAGAGATCGGGTGGTCGGTCTACGCCAGGAGAGCGTCGTGTTAGGAAGATGGGGTGGAATTCACGTGGCTATCCTTCCACCGCATAGCTAGGTGCCCAGACCTAGGATGTAGGTCCATGGAGAACGATAGTTGAAGAGTATTTTATCAGTACTGTGAATAAAGAAACAGAACCTGTGAAGAAAATTAGGAGAAACTGAGTTTTCAGAAGCCACTGTGGTAGGAACCAAGGATGTTTCACAGTGCCGGGCTGCAGGGAGTGGGACTGAAGCTGTCCCAGACTCGCCTCAGGAGCGGCAGACATTGATGTCTTCTCTTTTAATCAATTATGGCTATAGGATGTGGGGGCTTTTGAAAAGCATTTCTTATGACCATTCATTTTAAGGGAAGGTACTTTAAGAACATTGTAAAGGGGCCAGGTAGGTAGGTAAGTGTGCCACACAAGAAAGGCTTGGTGGCCAGGAGGTCTGGCAGAAGTGGTGAGCTCCAGGTTGAGTGAGAGACCCTGTCTCAAAACATAAAGTAGAGAAAAGACTGAGGGAGACATCATGAGGTCAACCTCTGGCCTCCACATGTGGCTGCACTGGTGAGTGTTTTGTGGGTAGGTTTGCTTGTGCGTACACACACACACACACACACATCACACTGTAGAAAGATAAGAGGATACAGAGCTGCTGGGTGCAGTCTTGGGATGGAAGCATTGCAGGCTCTAATCCAGAGATGTGGTGGCCGGGCTGAGAGACAGCATGTGTCTGCTACCCGAAGACCAACACTCGTGGGAATGCCAGGAAAAGGAGCCGTCGGTGCCCATGGTCCCAGCAGGCCCCTGGGATCTAAGAGGTCTGGCCTCAGTCTACACTCTGGGCAGCATGCTTCTCTTCTCTGCCCATCATGGCCCCAGGAGCCCAGCCGGAAGCTCCTGGAGACTGAATATCAAGGACACTCCGGAAATACTGAACACTAGCTTTTCCTGCCGCAAATGTCAAAGAACCACAGCGCAGCTGGCCTGGTTCAGTAGATCTAAATTGGGCACGGGGACCACACAGCTTGAGGCCCACTTGCCCGAGTGGTGGCTAATGGCAAGCCTCCAGTCCTCTGTTCCTTCCTGTGCAATTAGAAGCCACTTTCTCTTGAGCCGCAGAGAGGCCTCACTTGGCATTGCAGACTAGGTTCCCTCACCAGAACAGCACACATGCCTGTCCGCACTTGAGGGTAAGCAAGGTCGCTTCCTGCGGCAGAGAGGACCCAAGCACAGCGGGATAAATCGCACCTCTCGCGGAGCAGACGCCTTGCCACTGAAAAGCAATGGTGCTCAGAAGTGGAGGTGGTGACAGCGAAGTCTCTTTAAGAATTATTTTATTATTTCATGTGTATGGTTTATTGTCCGAACGTATGTCTGTGCACCACTAGGAGACCAGATTGGATCCCCTGGGACTGGAGTTACAGAGGTTGTGGGCCGCTGTGCGAGTGTCAGAGATCCGACCCTGGGTCCCCTGGAAGAACGGTTGGTGCTTTCAACCACTGTGCCATCTCTCCAGCCCTTGAAGTTGCTTTTTAAAATCCTATAAGAGATTGTCACTAGGCTGTCTTGACAATACAAGCTGCTACCAGACTTCCAAGAAATGGCGGATGGTACCACCTGCCTCTGTGTGCCGATGTGTCCGCAGCGGTGTCTAGGCCGGCACACGGTTAGGCGAAGGTCGAGGCAAGCATCTTGGGCTGGGTCAGGCTGGACACCCTTGGAAGGTGGAGATGAACGAGGCCATGGTGAGGTAATCATAGACAGATGTGTGGGAAAAATGTGTTATTAATCTTTGCGTTTATGATTTACATAAATTACATTTATAGTTGATGCCCCAAATCCGAATCTCTAGAACCCATGCGATCCCATCCGACAGCTCTTTGAACTTTCCTTGCTCCCTGGGGTTTTGTGATGGAACCTTTTTTGCTGCAAGTAATTGGTTTTGTCTTCTCTTTCCCAAATTTAAACCACGTGATTCTCTGCAAAAGAGACTTTCTGAAAACCGAGTGACTATCACAAATCATGTTTTAATGAAAAAAAAATCTATTTCAAGTGAAGGAATCAGCGGCTTGTTTCATAAACACCTGGTGGGCGCCAGGCACTTTCCACAGGACGATCTACCGTGCAGTTTCCGCAGGATCCCTGAGGAAGGCACAAGGTGACGCCCGAGAGGTGGAGTAACTTCCTGACAGTTGCGAGGGCAGAGCATTCAGCCACAGCCACAACCCTCAGGACTTTAAACACCAGCGGCTGATTCTTATGTGGCAGCAAGAAGTCTGCCATGTGGGAGTCAGGGTAGCTGTCTGCCCACATATTGAAACCGTACGCACTTACATTAGGAGATAAACGTTGAACTGGAGATTTCACCAGGTTAGAAACGTGACTCAGAGCCGGCAGGCTTCAAGGTGATCTTACCGAGGCCATCCATCCTTTGCAGCTGAGGGTTCCGGGACCCCACTTCAACACAACAAGGTCCCCACTTCTGATGACTGGGCAATGAAAAAACCCAGTCACGTGACTGCGTCAGCCAACCGATGGGGTCTTTAAACTGTCAAGATATAATTGACATGTTAGACACATTTAAACTTTGTCTCTCCCATCTAAAGAATGCTACCTCCTCTTTTCTTCTGAGGGATCACAATTAGCAGTAATTAAAATATCAAATGTTTCACCGTTAAGGTGATTTCTTCTTCTTTTTCTATGCTGTCAAGATCATGACTTTCAGTTTTGTTCTGAAGGGGCAAAGGGAAGGAAGGATCAGGCTGACAAAAGGTGCACAAGGGAAATCCATTGTGAGGGCACCGCTGTTTGAGGCTAATTCAATGCGATTTCAGCGTCATGAGTCCAAGAATCCAGGTCAGGCTCTCTAGCGAGACTCCGAAGCTTATGAGTGGTAATTAGTTGCTAATAGTCGGTGTCTTTCTTTTCATTGTTGGGGACAGAGGGAGCAAGCAGAAGCACCTCCCCTCCCCCCAGCTGCTGCTCTTCCCTCTGCAGGCCTGCACTGAGCAGACTCATGCTTCCAGGCCCAGACCTCAATGCCCACCAGATTGCATCCCTCTCTCCACCTGTGATGCAAGCCCTGCGGAAGAGGGAAGCATGAAGAGATTTGTGAGTTTGTCTTTTAATCTGCTCAGCCCCCACTCACTGCTTTAGCAGAGAGCCTTGACCGAGGACTCGCTACCTGCTAGGTGTTCTGCGAGGCTGCTCTTCCTGACCTGTTGGCATCTGCACTGGGCTAAGCACAGCACAGAGGAGGCACTGGGCTCTGACTGTATTTTTCTGAAGCAAAACACAAATAAGCATGGCAGGAGCTTTCCAAGGTTTGATTGTGTGTCCGTGCTTGAGGCTTCTGCAATGGAAACTTGTTTGTACACGTCTCCATCCCAGCTCTGTTTTGAGCAGAGGGACCACAGCCTCAAGCCTGCAGTGGGAGGGAACTCGGACTGTGACGGTTCGCAGATCTTCCTTCCATCATGCCTGTGAGGACGTTCCAGCGAGGGAAAGAAAGGCCCAGAACCAAATGGGGCGCATGCTCATGAGTGAGACACTGGGTTCTCTTTAAAACAATCTCCAAGGCTCCCATGTATTGATTCAACATGTTTTTAAGCATTTGCTCTGAACTTTGCACATAAAGACCCAGGCTCTTCCTGTGGGGCTTGTGGTGGGGGAGGGGAAGCAGGCTCTGAACAGAATGAGAACTAATCAAAAGGATGTCACTCATGGTCTCCCTGGAGATGGCGAGTTCCCAATTAACCTAGTTCAGTAGAATCAACAGGACAAGGAGCTCGCTGGACCCTCTCAGCAGCCTTGCCTGGCACGGCCAAGTACTGCCCTCATCTGTGTGTTTAAACCATTCGGGGGCAGCCGGCTTTATTGCAAAAAGCCATAATTTAATAAACTTCCTGGAAGTTGGGCGACAGCTTTAGGAGTCAGTGCAGGACTAAGATCTGTTTCCCGGGTGACAGTTGCTAGTACGCGTAGTTTTGAATTATGTATTCTCCCTCTAACACTAAGGTAATCTCCGCCCCGCACCCCCCAATGCCAAAACTGGTTGCAAGATTCTCTTCTGTGCAAACACCTCTCTATCAATGTTTTCTTCAGCTGCTGGTTTTAAGGGAATCTGCTGTGAGAAAGAAACACGTGGCCTCGGCTGCTCCGCAACTGTTTAAGAACTGGAGTAGACACACAGTGCTACATGTGATCGATATTTGGTTTAAGTTGCTTAACACTTAGTAAATAGCTTTCCGGCATCTTTGAATGGTCTCTGAGGTTAAAATGTTGACAGCACAATTAATTTGGTTTGAGTTGAATGGAATATTATAATGTATTGATTCTAAATTATGAATAGCCTGGTTGCGCTCCACATACTGATGGTCAGCTTAGCCTGATTGCTGAAGACAGCGCCTGTACAACTCATTGAACATGGAGAGGTTGGACTAGCGCCTCTCTAGAGCTTTCTCTCCTATTGATGAGCATTCAAGGTCCTGGAAGGAACTCTGTGTGTTATCACAGGAGAAGGTAAAAACCAACCCAGCTATAAACCCTTCAATCTACAATAGTCACCTATATGAAAGATACGCTGGGGAAATTAGTGGCACAAAGCTTGTGGAAAAAACCAACCAATATCTGGTTGTGTTTAGGGCCTACTCTGTGAGATGGAACCCGTCCTCAGTACTGCCCAGGTGGCCAAGTACCTGAGACTAGATAGGTCAGAGACCTAGGGGTGATCCAAATACTCCTGTTATGCTAAAGACCGTGGTGATAGGATGACTCCTAATGACTTTCCTTTAGGCTCATAGTGTCTTGCTCGTCCATCATCAGAGAAGCTCCCTCCTGCAGTAGATGGGAGCAAACACAGAGACCACAGCAGCACAATGTGCAGAGAGTGGGAGACCTTGGGACACATAGTCCTAAACGGGATGTCCTAAACGGGATGTCGTCATCAGGACCCTCCCCTCAGGGCTCGGGGAACTGCAGGAGAGGAGGAAGATTGTAAGAGTCAGGGGGGATGGATGATACCAAGGAAACAAGGCCTTCCAAGCACAGCAGGACCGTCATAATACGAACTTGCAGAGACTGGCAGCATGCTAAAGGTCCTCACGGGTCTAAGCCAGATAGGACCCCAGTGTTGAGAGGGGAAGTGGACAGGAGCCCCATCCCTGACCCAGAAGCTATCTCCAACTGATAACTGATTGCAAATGAAAAGTTAGTTTTCTCCGACAGAGTCTAACTAGACACACAAATTACACTTACATGCGGACCCCACGTCCTGTTGTAGATTACCAACCCCAAACCAACTCAGTACACTTTTGGAGATTCCTTGTTTCATAATGCTTGGTCTGGGCATTGCTTTTCTTTTTTCTTTTTATTTACGAGTCTTTTGCATAGATATTACGGTTTCTGATGTTACGTTGTTAGGGAATTTCTGTGTGTGTGAATTTGTGTGTCTCTGTAAATGTGTGTCTCGTGCTTTTTCTTTGGCTCTTTCTTCTGTTGTTTTGTTTCATCCAATTTCAGTTTGTTTGTATTTTATCTTAATTATTATTTAGATGTCTGTTTGTATTCCGATAAGAGAGAGAAAGAAAAGGTGTGGATTTGGGTGGGTGGAGAGTTGGGGAGGATCTGGGGGGAGCTGTATTAAAAACTCTATTAAAAAATTTAAATGGATTATATAGCTCTAAAAGGCACCAGCCAAAGCAAAGCCTTTTGATAAACAAAGAACAACGGCCTCTACGGAATTACTTCCTCCTTGCATCAGTTGTTAGCATCTTCCAGGTTATTAAATGCTGCCACAAAACCAGAAGCATTGACAGACATATATGCAGGCAAAACACTCTTATACATAAAAATAAAAGAAAAGAAAATAAACCCCCTCCCAAGTTTTATGACATTAATTTGTACTTGAGGAAGTTAAGAATTGAAAGCAAGAGAGTAAAGCAGCTCTCTGTGTTACTTGTCAGACTTAGCCACAGGCTAGAAAATGTATCTAGAGCTACAGTCACTCAACTCCTGGGAATATGGGGACCTCTGCCTGCCAGTCCTCCACGGGTCCCTGGAACCAGCCTTCCTGACGTGGTAGGTGCTCTGTGGCCACAACCTTGAAAGGTCCCAGTGCCTGAGGCGCATGAGGTTTCAGTCTGGGGCCGGGTGGTGTAGAGCAGAGTCACAGACTCCCTGGGGAGGAGCACAGACTTACATGCAGAGGAGTAGTCTGTTCTGCCTGTGTGAGGGCAGGGAAGTGGGCTGGGCAGTCTAGCAGCCAACAGTCGATGAGGCCTGGAGTAGGCTCAGGAGTGGCCTGTTGGAGACTGTGGCATCCTGAGCCCTGGATGTGGTCAGGGTGTGAGGGTGTCTCCGAGTGGCGGCTGTCGGAAGGCAGTCCACGTGGGACAAGATTGCGATGAGGCAGGTGAGCACATGAGATCGCCCTGGAGTGCACTGCAGCAGCCAGTGGGGCTGCTGTTGGGCACCTGAATTCCACATCCTTGAAGGAACGAGACGTGCTTAGGAGGCGGACATGAGGAGACAGGGCAGCAGTGAAATGTGGAGGGAGAGGAGTCTGGGGGACCCAGACGAGGACGCAGTTAGCCATGGCCTTTGGGAGCTCTGAGTTTGAGGCGACTGCAGGATGCGTCATGGTTGGTGGACACAGGGCTCTACTTCAGATGGCGGAGACTCCGTGAATGATAGAAGGATGCACGCGGCTTTCAGACGTGTGTCAAGATCCTTGTCCAGCCCCTTTCATTTTACGGACATCCAGGTGTAGTTTGAACCTGGAAACAAAGATGTGCTGTGAGATTAGCCTTTCCTCAGGAGTCTAAACTGGAATACGTGTCAACTGGACATGAATCCTTGAGAGCTGGAGTGAGCAGGGTTGAATTCTCCTCCCCAGTCACTTAGGAAGACGTGTCCCCTTCTTCTTCAGGAGGGATGTTCATTTACCATCTCCAGTAACCCTGAAGTTTGGGTGCGCCTTTCAGGTGTGTCCTCTTCCCCACCCCCAAACAGATCTCTGTTTTCATGTCACATGCATTCCGAGACCCCATCTCTTCTCACCCTACCTCCCTTCTCTCCCCTAAGTCTTTCACATACACTCAGCACGGGTTCTCACACATAGAAGTGTACATGCATGTGCATGCATTTACACCTAGGTTCTGCACGTGAGAGAAGACATGCAGCATCTGAGTCTGGCTTACTTATCTTAATGTAATAATATCGAGTTCCACGTGTTTTCCTGAGAAGCCGATCATTTAATTTTTCTTTGTGGCCGAGAAAGATTCCAGTGGGCACATACATCACGTCTCCTTTCTTCACTCTTCGGTTGGAGGACATGTAGGCTTGTTCCGTTTCTCAGCTACAGTGTTTCAATTCTAATCTGAAATCAAACTCCAACTGATACCTTTTTGCATTTTCCTACATAAACGTTCCACTTCGGTGTGTTCCCTTAGCCAGCACTCCCCTGGGGTTGACAGATGTTTGAATTTAGGGACTGGAATTTTGACTTTCTCCCCAGTTCTCCAGTGTGAAGCCTTCATTTCACCCTGGTAAAACCAGTTAGCATGGGTGGAGTTCACACCAGCACTCTCCCCCCAAGTGCAGATTATTTTGCTCATTGCTTCTTTTTCTCACCTTCCCTTGGCCAGTTGTCTTTCTCTTTTGTTTGTTGTTTGGAGAGCCAGGGGGGCCCTTGCTGCGACCAGGAAGGAAGTAGAACCAGGTGGAGTAGAAGTGTGCAGGTGAGAACTAGGTAAGAAACGGTATACACTGGGGACCCAGCCCCGCAGGAACTGGGCGGCCTCCTGTGTGCCTGGCAGCAAGTTTGTTTATGTCAAGGCCTACCAAGTCAGCATCAGCTGAGAAGTATTCCTAAGCTGTTGGAAAGTAGACCGGGTCAGATGGGCGTGCCCTACGATCCGTCATGCCGTTCTCTGCAAAGACTAGCAGTTGGCACATTGACTCACGCCATGGTTTCATCATAATGATGTGAGAAAGACACCATACACCCACAGTCTCGCTATGCCATGTTGCCTGTCTGATACCCAATCATCTGACCCAGCCTTGGGATCCGGTGTTCTCTGTAAGCTTGTCATATGGATGTTGTGGGTCTCTGTGGGGGTGTCCATGACCGGATGCCCCACCTGCCTCTTCTGAGAACCATGGTCCTCACCCTGCTTCTCTGCTTGCTGTCTGTGGGCTTAACAGGAGGACCTCTGCCCTGGCATCATGGTGCTCTATTCAGGTGTGGACATTTTGCTGTCCTGGGCCAACAGATGTCTTCCCAGCATGGGTGGCCCGAGAAGCCACCTCACACCTAAACTGTAGATGGACTTGACAGTGCCACCGTGGAGCAGAGAGGCGGAGAAGGAGACGGTCAGGATGCCCGCAGGCCCTGGGCTCCTGGTTCCCATTCTTCTGCCCAAGTTCTGTCATCTAGAATCAGTTCTCTGGTGGGAACAGCAGCTCAGGGTGGCTGTGAGCCTGGTGTGGGGAGCAGAGTGAAGGGCAGGGGATGAAGCTGCTCCTTCTAATGACCTCAAGCCGTGAATGGGGCCAGACACTCCACAGGACCATGCCTCACACCTGTGGACTACAGCAGGCAAGGAGGCAGGGAGGAACTGTCTGAACATAAGAGTCCAGGGAAGCAAAGACATTTGGGAATTTTCTGGATGGATTTCCCAACATATTCTTGCCCATTAGGTTTTACTGCAGGCAGGCTTTGCGGTGGTGTTGGTTTTGCTGCTGGGAACCACTCACTCTGCAGACAGACACTTACTGACCAGCTGTTGTTAGAAAGCTGTGCACAGGACACAGGGCGCTGGGCTGGCAGTAGAGAAAGGGATCTTTGCTTGCCTGTTGTATGCAGTTCTGCATGTAGATGATTCCTTTGTTAGTACAGACAAAGAGAGACAAAATCATATCCAGGCTAAACTCTCAATATCCTTTCCAAATTAGGGAGCATGTATAATGTAGTTCATTCAGTTTTCTGGTGCCAGGACCATTTGCTAACGAGCACAATGAGCCTCGATATTTGATTTGTCCCCAGCTGTGCAATGCCAGGCTCATGGGACACCGACTGGGTAGAGTGGATGCTGCCGCCAGGCCATGCGGTGATGTCAGAGATTGGTCCACTTTCCTTATTGGCCTCTGTCTGTCAAACACTGGACTGCGGCTTGCCCAACTGTAATCATTTCTGAGATGGGTCTGGCTAGAGCTAATTCCCGATCGAGGACTCTGCCTATACAAAGGGAGGTTCTAGTATTTGATTTCTACTTTACTGTGTTTCTGTGTGCATTAGCTAGGGATTTAAAACTGATAGTTATGCAATTATGACCCTAAGGATGTGGAAGTGAGATGGAAACCATTGTGAATAATTTATTAAAAACAAAGGAGTCCTCGCATACTTCATAGGGCCAATCATTTAGCTTTGGGATAAAGCTTTTCAAACATTTATGAATCATGTTGTAGGCTTTTATCTCTTCTTGGGTTTGCAAGAGAGATATAGGGTGGGGGTGGAGCCCAAGGGTGGGGGGAGCAGAGTGCTGGGGAGTTCAGAGGGCTGGGGGTAACAGAGAGCTGGGGTTGAATAGAGGCTTGGGGAGTACAGGGTTGGGGGGAGGACAGGGTTGAGGGGAGCAGAGGGCTGGGGAGAGCAGAGAGCTGGGGTTGAATAGAGGCTTGGGGAGCACAGGGTTGGGGGAGGACAGGGTTGAGGGGAGCAGAGGGCTGGGGAGAGCAGAGAGCTGGGGTTGAATAGAGGTTTGGGGAGCACAGGGTTGGGGGGAGGACAGGGTTGAGCGGAGCAGAGGGCTGGGGAGAGCAGAGAGCTGGGGTTGAATAGAAGCTTGTGGGGAGCAGAGGGTTGAGGGGAATCCAGGGCTGTGGGGAGCATTTCATTACAGTTTACATTTTGTGCATGTGGATTCCTCCCTGAGCCTGGGAGCGGTCTGCCTTCCTGGATCTGTCCTCCTCTGGGCCCCAGTTCAGGCCCACCGTCCTCTTCCCGTGTGTCAAGCTCATTGTATTCTGGAAGGCTGTTAATATGCCCTATGTGTCATGGCACTTCCACCCTTGTCTGGACTCTAACCCCGCGGCTACATTGACAGTGTTCCTCACAATATGGAGTACTCCACAGTAGCAGCAGCTAGCAGCTTTCACTGACCCGACGCTTCCAAACTGTCTCAAGAACTCTTTCTTCGCCAATACTAATGAAATCAACTTTAAAATTACAACAATTAAAATTAGGTATGGCGGCTTACTCCCACAGTCCCAACACCCTGCGGAGGGGGAATAAGGGTCTGAGGGCAGCTTGGGCTACCCTATCACAGCCAGACTTTATCTAAAATAAAGTGCAGATTCAAGCAACCTGAGCGATCCTCTCACCATCTCCGACAGGGATCCTGCTGCTCTGGGACTTTAATTTTAGCCTTGAGGCCATGTACACTCTCTTCCACCCTTGGGGCTTATGAATCAACATTGCTGTTTTCCTTTTAGTATATTGAGATTACTTTTGATGGGGACTTTGGTGCTTTATTCGCGATAGTGAAGTGAGTATCTTGCTTCACATTTCTCTGCGCTGCCACACTTACCGAAAGGGAGGAGACACCACACGCCATGCGGGGTACTCTGACAACCTCACCAGGACGCATCCCATGAGAGGCTCACAAGGAAGTACCCCGCATCCCCCTCTTCTGTTCTCCTGATCTGGAAGGTTCCTTGGTTACACACTGATGAGAGGAGCAGAGAGCCGTGGCCTTGCCTTGATCTGAGTGGATCTTGAAAATCTCCCACAGGCCCATGCGCTAAAGGCTGGTACCAGGGCGCAGCTATTTGGGAAATGGGTGGAGAGTTCAAGATGACAGGTGAGTAGGGTTCTTAGGTGCTTAGGGTTATGTCCTCAATGGGGACCTTGGGAACTCAGCCCCTTCTTCCGACTCTGTTTGCCTCCCAGCTCAGGAGGGGTGCAGTCTATTCCCCTTCCAACCCCCGTGTTGCCATCCAGCACCTCCGATAGATAGGTCCCCCTGAAGGCTCCAAACTTCTGGGACATGTGTGACGCATGAGGAGAAAAGCACATTGTGAGGAAGGGGATCTGCTCCTTCTGCAGATGTGTGAGAGGTAGCATGATCTGTTCAGCTAGCAAGCCCAGCTCAAACTGCCTGGTCCGGTCAGAGCAGGCCTGGGGCTTTGTTTGAACAAAAATGAAAGCAGAATTGTAGGCAGGATGATGACTGGGAGAGTCGGACGACAAGGATCTCAGACTGAGCCCAAGTTCTCCTCCTCTGTCCAGAATGCTTGTTTTGTAAAAGAGAGTGTAAGGGACCGCACAGTTCATTTCTCCTGAACCACCTGTCTTGCCAAGTCTTAAGCTGGAAAGTGCTGGTATGGAAAACTCCATTCCTAGGGAGCTGGTGACAGGCACTCGGTCCCTGGTCCTAGCAAGAAGCCCCCTGAGAACCCAAGAGGAGGGCTGCCTGCCAAACAGCCTCTGTGTTCTGCCAACATGCTCCCTGATGGTACTCACAGTGCATTTATCATGGGGGAGGGGGCTCAAGCCTGGTTCTGTTGTGTTTCTGGGGTAGGACTTTGAACTTTCAGCTTAGTTGGAGAGTTATTTCATATGCTGCAGTCTGTAGTAGGCCCTGGTATTCTTATCCCAGGTTTGATACTAATATACGCCCAACTGTGGGTTTCACCAGCTGCTAGAGCTTTGCAGGAGCCTGACAATTTGGCTTTCTTTCCCTACAAATGTTAAAAGTTTGTGGTCTTGCGCCATCATGATCTATACGTGGGATTTGTTCCTGAAGCTTCACTAGGCTTTGAGAGCCAGCTCTAGCGTGAAGCTCTGCATATGCCCATCAGAAAACTCCCAGCGCCCTCTGGGAGCCTGAGAATTGGAGAGAATGAGTGTGCAGTCTGACAGTGAGGGACGGGGGAGCAGCCTGTGGCATCCACAGAGTAGGTTGTTTTGTTCTTTTGTTTGGTTTGTTGAGACAGGTTTCTCAGTGTAGCCCCGGTTGTCCTGGAACTCACTCTGTAGACCAGGCTGGCCTTGAACTCACAGATCCACCTGCCTCTGCCTTCCAAGTGCCGGGATTAAAGGCGTGTGCCACCATTGCCCAGCTCCGTAGCTGAGGTTCTTGCAAAGGACTGTGTGTGGATCTTGGGGCAGAGATGACCAGTTGTGGGGCTTTCGAGTTCAGGTATGTCAGAGCCCAGCTTTGAAAAACTCTCTGAAAGCTGGGGGAACTCTGGAGAGACATTCAGCAATACAGCGACTTGGGCAGCTTGCCGTCAAGACGGAGGGCTGTCTGGATGGTGTGGGGACACAGCACAGCCACGGCAGGGCCACTGAGATGCTGCACGCAGTGTGGCGGCGCTATGGGCAAGCGGAGGTGGCAGCCTCTGCAGAGCGGGAGAAGCTGCATCTTCTCAAGGATGTGGCCCCCGAGCTGTGAGCTGTGTATTGCAGCCTGGAGTGACTAGTACAGACACAGAGAGCCTTTGCTTCCAGTATGTATGAGCTAGGCCTCAGGCCGCCTCACTGGCCGGCATGATTGTGCCCGACATTGGGCACACGATTGGATCAGAACCTCTCATCGTGCTTTGTGTTCCCATTTCCAGTGATCCATTGATCCACTGATCCAGTGATTCAGTGATCCACTGATCCACTGATCCAGTGATCCAGGGATCCAGGGATCCAGCGATCCACTAACCCACTGATCAGACACTAGCAGTGATCACGTCCACTCCGTGTGGAGGAGGCATTTGAGCCTGGCATTCTCACTTACAGCCTTCATTGTCTCAGGGGAAGAGGGCGTTTCAAATCCAGCGCATTTGCATTTTGGTCCGTGTGAACGCCATGGCATAAATTCATTCGCTGAAGTGAAGTGAAGTGAAGTGGTGACTTCCTGTTTTGATCACCTTGGGCAGGTGTTGCAGAAGTTTATTTATGGTGATGTTTAAAATGGTGGCTTTGTGCACTGTTGGGTGAGGGGCTGCCTAGGCCTTAGTATGTGTATAGTCTGCAGGTGTTGGCTTTATGTAAAAGATGTTTGATTCCTCATAATCTGCATGTGCTGTCAGTAGAACACCCGAGGAGCTTAGGTATCAATAAAAACCACTGAGATGAGATGCTCAGGGTTTCACTGTCCAGGATGGCATTTGTCAGGACAGTGGTTCCCTCTGCTGAAGTCTGGTAGGGTTTGAACCTATGAAAGCGTCTCCCTGTCATCCTTGCTGAGCGGCCACAGTTGGTGTACTGTTACAGGCAGGTGACTGAGAGGCTTACTGTGGTGCTGTGATCCCGTGTTCTAGGATCCTGTGATCCTGTTCTAAAGCATGTACAGGGACAACTTCCGACTGGGAAGATGCGGGAATCACAGTTGTTCTCTCTATAGGCTTGTCCCTGAAGCAGAGGGTCACCTCCAGGGGCCAAGCTTCTCTTCTGCCATTTCACTCAGGAACTTGGACCAGGAGAAGGGATGACATCTCAGCAAACAGCACAACTTCTAACAGTCGCCACTGGCCCTTATTAACAGGCATAATTCATTACATGGAAAGTGGCCATACTCAATGGCCATGCTCAGTAGTACCCTCAAAGATTACCTGGGGGATCTGACATGAAGACTCCTTCGTGTTTGTCCAGGAAGCCTCAGCTAGAGAGGCCACCTACATAATCCAGGAGCAGCCCCAAGCAAGAGGAGAAGAAACAGAGGCAGAACAGAGGAAACAGAGGAAGTTGGCTGCATGTTCAGGCCTCGCCCTCCCCTGAATGGCTTCATGGACATCTGAGACAGGAAACCCTCTGTTTCTTCATAGTGAGATCCTCCAACGGAAACGGTCAGTTCCTGGAATCTGGACACACTGGATGCAGAGCAGGAGATGTGGGGATGTAGTGTGGACACACTGGGTACAGTAGCAGATGTGGGGATGTAGTGTGGACACACATGGAAGCATGGCGTCTACCCAGAAAGAGTCGAACCAAGCCAAAGCCATAACAATTGTCATGGGCCTGATGCCCCACGGGAGACCTTGGCTCTCAGTGAACCAGCTCTTCAGCCAGGCAGTTGCTTGGTTTCTCCAGCTTGAATCTCAGTTTCTAAAAGGACTTCGGGAGTTAAAGCATGGTGTGTCCAGATGTTTCCAGATCTCTAAATACGCGTTTCCTCTTTCTGATTCACGGTCAACATCTCCATCAGCTGAGGCTGTCCCTTAACCTCGTACCTTCCCAGCACTTCATACCATCCGGGCATACTGTCTCTCCCAGGACAAGGCACGAGTCCTGCTCTAGACTCCCCTTTCTGCTGTAGGTCACTGTCTTCCTCCAACAAAGACAGGTCACGATCTAGCCAATTCTCAGTTGTGAGCAAAGAGGCAGGAAGGCTGGCTCCTGGAGGGCTGCCTGGAACCTGAGGCTGCATTCAGAGGCTGCTGTCTCTGTGACAGAAGCCACTGCCTTCTGTGTTAGTAGAGAGGATCCCAAAGGATGAGTTGACCCGAAGCACTGTCAACAGGCTTCCAACCAGAACCAAAAAGAATCAAAGGCACCCATGCCCGTGTCTGTAGACCTGACTCAGGAATGCTGTGGCATGATTTTTAGAGAGAGGGGTTGGATATCAAAGGCGTGAGTTCAAAGCATTGCAGAAAATTAAAGAATGTTCTCCTAGCTTTTCCTGTCTTTCTCAGACAAGATTATGACATAAGCCACAAGATTATACACTGTCTCTGAAGAGATCTCTATAAGCAAAGACTGGGAACTTGCCGGATAATATGGTTTCTCTAACCATTTGAGTCATCTTGCTGGCGTCAGCCACACTAGTAGGATGGACAAGAGGGACTGGATTTCTTGGACAAAGGTGCTACGTTATGATAAACATTAGCATAAATTAAAGATGACATTCCACCTGTCTGTCCTTCGAGAGCAACACCTTCAATCTGGCAGAACCCTTCAGCCTCACCCACATGGATCCTATGTGGGCACCCAACACTGTGGCTTGCCCATTTTGTGTGTTCTAAATTAAAACTGCCTCATCCAGCCAGGCAGTGGCAGCACACACCTTTAATCCCAGCACATGAGAGGCAGAGGCAGGTGGACCACTGTGAGTTCAAGGCCAGCCTGGTCTACAGAATGAGTTCCAGGAGAGCCAGAGTTACAACAGAGAAATCCTATCTCGAAAAACCAACTAACCAACCAACCAACCAACCAACCAATGAACAAAAAACTCCTGCTACTTCAGTAGGACCAATAGAGCAGACACAGGTAACCTCCATCTTGGAGGTAGTCAAAAGAACAAGCTTTTTACCCCAGCATAGACTAGAAGCCCTGAACACAGCAGAAGCCACATGTTTGGTGCTTTGTGTGGTTGTTTGCCAAGCCTTTGACTTTACAAAGCAGGGGACAATGAGGCAACCACATCAAGCTTCGCCTGTTGATCATTCTATTCTCTATTGTTCTATTATATGCCTGTGCCCAATCAGAACCACTCAGCCACAGTGCAGAACGATGATGACTGAAGAATAGTTGTGTTTCAGAAGCAGACTCCTCCAGAAACATGGCTGCTTTTATGGGACATGCTCTGTGCTATTGCTTTTGTTTTCTCTGACACTTGATTTATGAGCCTCTATGCTCGGTGGCCCTGGTTTAGCCAGGTACAGAACATTCCAGGAACATAATCCCTGGGGGTGATTGGCCCTGTGTGGATGGCTAGTGGAATCTGTAATCTGGCAAAATGAACTCAGGTTGATGTGCACACTCTGCTATTCATCTCAGCAATAAGTGCCTAACTGAGGAGAAATATTTTTAAAGGTTTATTTTTAATTGTGTGTATTGTGTAGACATGTTCATGAATGCAGGTGCCCATAGGCGATGGGGACCAGGCTAATAGGATTCTCTCTGAATAGGAGTTATAGGTCGTGGGCCAGAGGTACAGGCGGTCTTTGGCCAGAGGTACAGGTGGTTGTGGGCCAGGGTTACAGGTGGTTGTGGGCCGCCTGATATGGGTGCTGGGAATGGAACTTGGATCCTCTGGAAGAAGACCAACAAGGGCACCTGACCGACAGCAAACCTGTCCATAGGGGAATGTTCTTGGTGTGGTGTGTGATGGAGGGAGAATCCTGTGATCAGACAGAGGGACACATGGGTCTGAAAGGGAGCCTGTATGAGCAGGACACTAGAGAGATGCACACCATCTTCTAGGTGGCCCTAGAAGCCACCATCTCCTGTCTCTCCTCTGACTCTGGATCAAGGTCTAGAAATTGTCAGCAGAAGCCCTGATAGTAGAAGGGTCTGGTTTGTCTTTCTCCCTGATGAGTCTTTGGATGAATTAATGTCATGTTTCCAACAGATGCACAAGATTGAGGGGGTCAAAGAAAGGGTGGGGTTTGGGACCTCCATCAGACCCCAAAAGGGTGTCGCCGTGGACGAAGGCGGGGCAGATGGAATGCAGGCATTTCACAATGACTCTGGCTGCAGTCAGCCACAGAACTTCCTTTTCCTCAAACCCTGGAGTCCTGAAAGTGCTTAGGATGGAGAGTTCCACTCAACGGGGAAGGTGAACTCAGGAAGCGTTCAGAGCAGTATGTTGCCAGGGCCCATGTGTTCTGGGACGTTTTGGGGGGGGGCAGGCCTGCAATCCATCTCTGTCTGGCCTTCACCCTGGCCGTGAGGAACAGATGTGGGCCAGAGGGAGCAGAGGCAGAGAGCTGACCCGGCCAGGCATGACCAGGACGCCAGCACACACTGGAGGAGCTATGTGCTTCTGTGCATGTCCCATGGGAAGACGTCTCAAGTATGTGGGATTTCTGTGTTCCTCAGATGAGGACTTAACTCCGAGACATTAAATCCTGGATCTGCTCTGTGCACAACTCAAACAGAACCTTGTATTGTCACCAGTATGGTGACTTGCCCTTCCCCAGTCTGTCCCCACCACACCCCCTCCCCTGGCTGGGCCCTTGCTTCACAGGACCTGGTTTAAAGAAATTATTGGAAGCCCAGCCTGGTGGCACACACCTTTAATCCAAGCACTTGGAAGGCAGAGGCAGGCAGATCTCTGAGTTCAAAGCCACCCTGGTCTATAGAAAGAGTTCCAAGACAACCAAGGCCACAGGGCAAAACCTTGTCTAGAAAAAACAGTCAGACAGATAGGGGTGTGTGTGTGTGTGATAGGGTGTGTGTGTGTGTGTGTGTGTGTGTGTGTGTGTGTGTGTGTATAGGCTGTGTGTCAGCATTGAAGTTGTAGTGTAAAATGACCCTATGAGAGTTGGTGTAGGTAGGTAGATAGATACATAGAAGATAGAATGAACAAAATAATGGAGTGGAAATGTTTAAGTAAGTCCTCCCATCCCAATGGCAGTGAGCTCCATAGGAACCGCATAAAGGCAAGCTCTTGGGTGCAGGTGGGGGTAGGGGTCAGGGGAGAGAACAGAGGGGACAGATGCTTCTGGACCTTTTACTTAATCCCTCATGTTCTCTCTCTCTCTCTCTCTCTCTCTCTCTCTCTCTCTCTCTCTCTCTCTCCACACACACACACACACACACACACACACACACACACACACACACACACAGCATATTGTAAGTAGAAATCATTCTGAGCCTGGATGGGGAAATCGGGAGTAAAGGCTTCCACCCGGTCACTCCCAGGGTGGTCTGTATCTTCCTCACCTTCAAACCATTCCTTCTCACTGAGGATTGATGGTGGTGGTGGTTTGAACCCTCTCCGACTGACTCCTCTCCTCGGGACCCTTGGGAGTGCAAGGTAGACCTAACATACACTCTGAGCTCTTAAGCATGTCCCAAGAAGCGTGGGCAGGCATCATGGCCCCTGACTTGGCTCTCATTTTGTCTGCATTTCCACTGTCTGGACAGTTCTGAGTCCTTCACTCACTAAGGATGCTCAGTGACCCGGGCTCACCTCAGGTTTCCAGGGCTGCCTCCTCCACGCACTGAGCCCCTGTGATTGGCTCCTGAAGGGAAGGGCTGGTCCTGCTGCACAGCCTCCACCCACTCCCCTGTCAATCTCCGCCCGCGCTGTGTCCGCCCACCGCCCAGTGAGCCTCTCCTGACCCGGGGCTCACCTCTCACCGGGACAACCCGACTTGTCTCCTTTCCCAACCCTCCTCACCACACCATGCTAGGCTTTCTGGGTCCAGTGAGGATTTGAGATCGCTCCTGGCTGCCACTTCACCTGAGAGCCCTCTCTGCTGATACTTGTCCCCACCTCCAGCACAGTGAGCTGTCTTGTTTGCGTAGCATAGGAATCCAGAAAGCGAAACACAAACGAAAGCAGAGGAATTATAGAAAGTGGGGAAATTACAATACCAGGGGGGAATTTGAAGTGCATTCCTGTAGCAGCTGTCAACATTTTTTTTAACATGGGTTTGGAAGAAAATATGAGGACTTTGCAGTGTAAGTGTGAGTCATTGCTTTGACCAAATATTTCCCCTTAATCTTTCCTATCCATCTGTCCCTTCAGCTCCCCCTCCCCCACACACCTATTTTCATGGTTTCTTTGCATTTAACTTTTTAAAACAATGTTTTAACTTAGAGAGTGAAGTTCAAGAATAGTTCATCAGCTTGTGGAAGCCAGGGCCTCCCCAGGAAGGACTCCTAGGCAGACGTTGGAAGGGTGCTGAGAACTTGACTGTGCTTGCTCCTGCAGGGCAGGTCACCTGCGTCAGCTCCTTAAGGAAGACAGGATAGAGCGGGGTACAGCTTGTGTAGGAAGAAGCTTTGTGGATGTTCTCATTGTGGCTTCTGTGTTGGAATCACCTCACGGTGCCTTGCTTAAGATGAGGCTGTGTGTGTGCCAGGCATTTAAACAGGAACTGCACATGGGAACCACAGCGTTACAGAACACTTCCCTCCAAGCTGAAAGACAAAAATAAAATAAAGCAAAGGTCACAAGATGTGGCAGGAGGGGCCCTGCGCCCTGGAGGAGGAGATGTAAATTAGTTCAGCACCTGGGGAACTGAGTGGAGGGTCCTTAAAACTTTATAAAGTGGAGCCATTTAACCCTGCAGTTCCGTGAATTCTCAAGTTGAGGTTCTGAACTGGGTAAGAGTGGAGGAAGAGCTGAGCTGTGAGCATGCATTTATTGATTCTCTCCTTGTTCCTGCCTCGACTTCCTCACAATGACGGGCTGCAGCCTGATGTCATCAGCCCTACGAGCTCTTCCCTTGAAGCTGCTTTTATGTCAGTGTTTTTATCTCAGCAACAGACATGAGAGTGGGGCGGTCGAAGCATGGAGACTAGCCTCCACCAACTGGATGGGTAAAGCAAGCGTGTCACACACTCAGTGTGACTACCTGTGCTCTGTTTCACACACTCAGTGTGACTACCTGTGCTCTGTGTCACACAGTCAGTGTGAATACCCATGCTCTGAGTCACACACTCAGTGTGAATACCCGTGCTCTGTGTCACACACTCAGTGTGAACACCTGTGCTCTGAGTCACACACTCAGTGTGAATACCCGTGCTCTGAGTCACACAGTCAGTGTGAATACCCATGCTCTGTGTCACACTCAGTGTGAACACCACTGTGCTGTGTCACACAGTCAGTGTGAACACCTATGCTCTGTGTCGCACAGTCAGTGTGAATACCCGTGCTCTGTGTCACACACTCAGTATGAACACCCGTGCTCTGTGTCACACACTCAGTATGAACACCCATGCTCTGTGTCACACAGTCAGTGTGAATACCCGTGCTCTGTGTCACACACTCAGTGTGAATACCACTGTCAGTATGAACACCCATGCTCTGTGTCACACACTCAGTATGAACACCTGTGCTCTGTGTCACACACTCAGTGTGAATACCTGTGCTCTGTGTCACACACTCAGTGTGAATACCACTGTGCTGTGTCACACAGTCAGTGTGAATACCCGTGCTCTGTGTCACACACTCAGTATGAACACCCGTGCTCTGTGTCACACAGTCAGTGTGAATACCCGTGCTCTGTGTCACACACTCAGTGTGAATACCACTGTGCTGTGTCACACAGTCAGTATGAACAGCGGTGCTCTATGTCCCACAGTCAGTATGGATACCACTGTGCTGTGGAAAGAAGATCCTCTCGTTTGCTACAGCATGGGTGGGAGCAGAGAACACTGCCCGCTGTACGATGAGCCAGACGCAGAGAGATAGCACCTCATCATCACACCCATACAGTGTTGATCTTACAGACATTGAGCGTGAGGTGCCTGTTGCTGAGTGAGGACAGAGGAGAGGAGAGAGTGACAGGGAGAGGCTGTCCACGGCTACTGAGTTACAGCCACACAGGAGCGAGAGGGTTCTCTGTTGTTCTGGCGCGCTGGGGTGACTGTGTAGTGTGTGTGTGCTGTGTGTTTTGAAAGACTAGACAAAGGGACGTTGGCTTCCTCCACTACCTTGACCATTTCCTGTGTGTAGAAAGTGTGCAAAATCAAGTAGCTGACTGTGTTTAATTTAATCTAACTACTGCAGAAATCACACAGATGCCAAAACATCACAGGGACGCTCACGAATATGTGTGGTGTTCTCTTTCTGTATCAGCTGAAATGAAAGTCATACGCAATACTACTATGAAGGGTTTCACAGAAAAATCCAGGAGGCGCTGAGATTTTCACACATGAAACCTAGACTGAAGAGCTGAAAGTGGAAGTGGATGCCCAGAGTCAGAACTGTAGCCTGGGAGAGGGTCTGTGCAGGGAAGACTCTGCCCCAGCCTCTGCCCTGGCTCTGTACTAGACACGTTTCATGTGGCAGACATTACCTTATGGTAGTCACGAGAGCGTGAGGTCTCCCGAGTCCTCCCGGGTTACCGTTTCTTTGGAAATGGATTGTAAATGGCGACACAAGCTACAGATTTGGGGTGTCGTTCCTGACCGCATCCCAGGTGATGCATCGCGGCAATGTGAGGGCTCTGTCTTCCAGCGGTGTCCCACCGCGAGCCAGTTGCTCCCTTGATTTTGGTGGCATCATACTGCGCTCCAACATGTTTGTAGCCCACATCTACCTGAGATCAGTGGGACGAGGCTTCTGACTCCCGGGCCTCCAGTAGGCCTGCCACTGTCATCAGCAGGTCCAGGAAGCAGCTCGCCATTTCTGACCATGCTGAACGGCCTTTCCTTTGCCCACAAGCTGTTCTTTTGAGGCCAGAGGGCTCTGTACCTCTGCATCACTCCTGACAGTCCCAGCTTTCATCCTCTTCCCTCTAGCCAGTGACCGGACTGCAAACATCTCACTTGACTGTGCAGGGTCTCTTGATTTTCCCACACTTCATAGGTTATAGACAAGGCAGGGGCAAGGTGGTGGTCCCCAGGGTGGTGTGTCATAATACAGCTCATTATAAGGAGACAGAGCCTGGCTTATACATCTCTCAGACCCTAGAAAACACCAGAAAAGGAAATCTGAATCTTCTTTCTCTTACATTTATCTAGGGCTCAACAGAACGACTCCTCCCAGCTTGGGAATTACAGGAGTACGCTCGCTTTTGAAATGGGACCGTTTAGTTTTAGTTTTATGAAGCTCTTCATCCTTATTCTGAGCACATCTGCAGAGCAAGAAGGTGCCAGAGGTCTTGCTGTTATGCAAGGAGAGGCTGAAATATCCTCGTGGGAAAATTAAACATTCCAGAGCAAGATTTATCTTTAATGTGCGCTCACAAGAACGAAAGCAGGGATCGCCTGACAGCTATCTCTGGGTCTCCAGCTCTGCTGGTCACATGGCCTGGCTCACCAGAAACAAAGCAGGTGCCCACTGTAGCAGCTCTTCAGGCCTGTTTTCCTCCATGTGGCATCTAAACGCTCATCTCCTTTGGGGTTAGAATAGGGTTTAGTAAGCGCTGCAGAATCTGGAGCAGAGAAAGCCAGGCTTGGGCAGGTTGAATTTGTTGGTTTCATGGACTCAGTCTAAAAATAAAATTATCATCAACTTCTCGGGGTGGCTAAAGATTGAGCAGGCAGTACTTAGTAAAGAAACTGAAATTGGGAAAATCTGTGACCGTGTTCAGAAATGTCTGACACAACCTTACTGAGGGGCGGGCCAGCTAACGAGTGAAGCAACAATGCCTCCTGGATTAGAACGCAGTGGATCCCGTGAAGTAGGCCATTCAAAGCTGAAAGGGCTTTTCCCTGGCTCCCTGTGGAAGCCCCCATACTGAAGGGACTTCAGTGACATTGCTTTGTAGGCAGGGAGGGAAAGCGAGACAAAGTGTGCTCCCAACAAGAGGCAGAACAAAACACTGGGACATAGGCACCTGAAAAAGTGAGAGAGACATGGTCTCTAATCTGTTTTCCAATCAGCTTAAAAACCTCACACCAAGAGTGGTTCTCAGGTGGGACTTTAAACCGCCGGCAGATGCGGAGGGAGGTCAGGACCCCCCAGGGAGGCAGAGGGGCAGTAGGAAGCATCCTGCCCTTGCTGCTGTTGGTTCTCAGAGCTGTCCTTTTCTTGCACTGGCCTTGCTGCCAGTCTAAGAGGGGCTGAGCTGGCTGCTTAGGAGCTTCAGTGCCGGGGTATCCTTGTTATTGCTTGGCCAAAATTGTGATTGGAATGGTGAGTGTTTCTGATAAGTCTGCAGTCTTCAGCTGTTCATTCTCGCTTTCTTTATTCATTCATTTGTTTGTTTTCAAGACAGGGTCTCCCTGTGTGGTCCTGGGTGGCCTGGAACTGGCTTTGTAGATCAGGCTGGCATCCGACACACAGAGATTTGCCTACCTCTGCTTCCTCCAGAGTGCAGGGGTAAAGGTGGGCCTCAGAACATCTCGGTGTCCTCACAGGGTCCGTACATCCTGGCTCAGATTGGACACCTCTGTGTGGTTGCTTTAAATTGAACGCCGGGGTTAGAATCGTCACCATTGTGTTTTCTCTTCTCTCCTCTCTCTCTCTCTCTTTCTTTCTCTCTCTCTTCCTTCCTTCCTTCCTTCCTTTCTTCCTTTTTAAAATGAGACAGTTTGGTGTTTGTGGGAATTCCATGGTCTTCGCTTCCCTCTACACCCGTCCTTTACCAGCAGAGGTGAAGTCTGATTTGAGTATTTGTATTCAGTAGTTGCAGGTTTGGGACCCTCATACCTGGATCCTGTCTTCTCATGAGTCTGGGAGCAACCGTGGTAGCCATGTGCCAACCGGGCCGACATCACAGGGCTGGTGTCGGAATCCCCAAGAAATCTTCAGAGGGCCTCCATGCTTGTAGCCTTTGCCCAGTGCCTCTGTTCCAGCTTGCATCCAAAAAGATGGGATTTCACAGAATTCATCTCCAGCTGTTTCTCATGTAACTAGAGGCAAACGTAACTAGAAGCTTCCCCTTGTTTACCGCTGCTCTTCCAGTTGATCATCTTTTGAGAGATGTCACACTCTGGGTCCTCTTCTCTGTGCCCTGGGGGGAACCTGGTGTGACGCTCTGCACAACTCCAGCAAGCATCCTCACAGGCTGGAAGGAGACAAGATGACTGACTGCATCAGCTCTTTATGTAAGCGTTGTCCGACAGTACAGTGTGACCTGAGTTTACCAATCACATCACCCTACCTTGTCTGCAGTGTTCTCAAAATAATTACTGTACCATTAGACAGAACAGCACACACATACACACGCCACCACCCGTTTGACACACACACACACACACACACACATACAGACACACACACACACACACACACAGAAAGACACACAAAGAGAGACACACACAGAGACATATATACACACACACACACACACACACACACACAATTCTGCTCATTACTCAGGAATAATATTCACATGGCAGGTAAATGTCCCCTTGTGTTAGATTATTTCAAGATGGCTGACTTCCATTTTAAGCTGATTTTACACTGCTTTGGTCATTTGCTGAACATTCAGGCTTTAATAATCCTAAACTCTGTCACATTAAAAAAATCTGCTTGCCGTCAAAATGAGTGATTATCACAGATGATTGTGGAATTTTGAATAAATAATCTTGAGACTAAGCAGTACAGAAAAGACACGGAGCTGCTGCTGTCTGAGGAGAGTGCTGTTCCAAGTCCTGGCTGGGAAAATGGCGGAACAAAGGGAGCGCCTTTGGCTCACCTTCTGGGAAGGCTGTTTACTGTGGAAACCAGGGGCGCTCTTCATTACTAAATGTGTGCACTGATTTACCTGGAATAAATGATAGATTGAGAAACGTGCGTCTTTGGCCCTTAGGGAAATGACAGACATGACTAAGATGCCACCCTGGTTGGCTTCTGATCAACTTGACACAGCTAGAGTCACCAGGGAAGAGGACCCTCAATTGAGGAAATGTCTGTTTGTGGCTGAGGGGGAGGGCCCAGCTCCCTGTGGCAGGGACCCCAGGCAGGTGGTCTTGGGTAGAACAAGAAAGCAGGCTGAGCAAGCCGTGGGGGTCAGGCCAAGATGCAGTGTCTTAGGGTCGCCACTGCTGCCATGGAGCACCGGGACCAAAAAGCAAACTGGGCGGAAAGGGTCCACCTGGCTCACACGTCCACAGCACTGTTCACCACCAAAGGATGTTAGGACAGAACTCAAACAGGGCAGGACCCTGGAGGCAGGAGCTGATGCAGAGGCCATGGAGGAGGCTTGCTCCTCATGGCTTGCTCAGCCTGCTTTCTTAGAGAACCCAGGACCACCAGCCCAGGAATGGACCCACCCACAATGGGCTGGGCCCTCCCCCATCAATCAGTAATTAAGAAAATGCCCTACAGGCTTGCCTATAGACCCATCCTAGGGAAGCATTTTCTCAGTGGAGGCTCCCTCCTCTCAGATGACTCTGCTTGCATCAGGTTGGCGTAAAGGTATCCAGCACAAGCAGTATCCCCATGTGCTTCAGTTCCTGCCTCTAGGTTCCTGCCTGGACTTCCCTCAGTGCCAGACTGTTACCTGGGTATACACTGAAATGAACCCTTTCCTCCCTGAGTTTCTTTTGGTCATGGTGTTTATCCCAGCAATACAAATCTAACCAAGAGAGATGCCTAGAGGGTTCTAAAGCCACTAGAGAGCAAGGTGTTCCTAAGGTGCCTCCCATAGCACCACCCACAGGACCAGCTCACCCCAATGACAAACCACGCTTAATATAGACCAGGAAGTCACTGTGAGCCCAGAACCCAAATAGCACCAGGATAGCCTTCTTTAACTGATGCTGGTGACCATACAGACCCTTCTGTGAGGCGGCCATTTCTGCACAGTTCATCTGAAACTAACTGAGCTTCCAGGTCCTGGCTCCAATTTGCTAGGAAGGCTTTTCTCAAGCCTGTTATTTGACTGTGATCTTCGAAGTATTTCAGTGTGGATAACAAAATTATGCTAGCAAAACCTAACACTTTCCAATCCAGGAAGCAAGAGCTTCTTTTGTTTGTTTTTGTGTTTTGAGACAGGGTTTCTCTTTTGTTACTCTGGCTGTCCTGGAACTCACAGAGATCTCCCTGCCTCTGCCTCCCACCACCCAACTACGGAAGCAGGAGTTTTAGGAACAAGCAAAGTGACACCCCAAAGAAACAGTGAAGCTCTGAGAGTGAGAAGCTCTGGGAGAGAGTCCCTAGTTTCTTCATAGCTGAGGACCACAGGGGCAAAGGGCAAGGGGTAAAGGATGAAGCCTTGAGACCAAATAGGCCTGGAGGGCCAGAACTCCAGCATGGCCTGCAGCAGCCTTGATCAGTCTGGGTTTGGGGTTAATGGAGGACATTAGTTTCTAGATGCCATTGGAGATTTACTGCTGTTTTGTGAGTCCATTTAAGAGGGGGAGGCACTGTGGGCCCTGCGATGGTTCTGCACTCAGTGCTCATTCGGTACCAGGGTGCTGTCTATACGCCAGGTATTACTCCTAGGTCTTGGCTCTGCCATTGCAAGGTATACCCCCACAGCCCAGAGAGGTCCATCAAAGTCCAAGAAGCCAAGAGGAACCTCTTCTCCAGATCAAAAACCAATGGGGGTGGGAATGTAGACACACTCTAGCTACAAAGCCTCCTGGGTAGAATTCAGAGACTTCTGGAAAGCAAGCATGAGACTATAGTGAACACTGGGACTATATTAACATTCCCATCAAAACTGGGGAAAACCAAAGCAGCTGGGTGTGGTGGCATATGTCTGTAATCCCAGTGTCTGGGAGGCCAGAGCAGGGGATGAGTTCAAGGCCAGCCTGAGCTGCATAATGAGATCCTGTCTCCAAAACAAAAATGTCTTAAAACCCAACAAACAAGAACAAAACACTCCCTAAACCAAGGGTGTGCTGCAGTCTACCCACAGTGTACGTGGGGGTGGGGTGGCATCTGCTCTTCACCGTGTCTCTGCCATCAGGTAAGCACGGGTAGTGAGAATCAGCAGCAGCACCCAAGAGTTCGGTGTGGTTGGTGCCGTGACTGAGCTGAGACAAGGAGGTTGACTCCTTTTTGTTCCAAGTACTGATCTTGTGCCTTGTGCCACGGGGCTTCGGCTGCCGATGCCACCCAGGCCGGACACCGGGACTGCCACCCTCCAACAGCCAAGGTGTGTCAGTGCTCGAGCTGACGGTGATGCGGGCGCAGGAAGGTCAGGAGAAGCCACGAAGAGAGTTCCCAGGAGAGAAAGCAGAGGTGAAGGGGCAAAGACAAGGGTGCTGGCAGGCTCCTCCAGAGGGGTGCTCACGCCTGTCTCTCAGAACCACCCCCAGAAAGTCACTCCGGGTTCTTGGCGATGATGGGAACAGTAGCTGGGAAGAGTGAGATAGTGCAGGAAATTAACTCCCCTTTGACGTTCACATGACAGCCCTGTTGTGGCAGCGTTCTAAAATAAGCCGTGTCATGTAAGGTTCTCTTTTGTAAGAGTATCTATATGACTTTAGTCTTTGTCTATTGTAGGATTGTGTGCCGCTCGAAAACAATAGGATCGGTCACATTTATCCATTAGCATCACCAGCACTGGAAGTTCCTCTTTCAAGAAAGTTTCTCTTACTCCCAGCTGTGTTTGAGGCGCCGTGCTCAGTCACCCCCTCTCCTAAGGCCTGGCGTTCCGAGTGGGGTGGTGTCCAGCTGGCAGAAGATTACCACATAGACTACAGTGCAGGTTAATTCACCCTCAAGAAGCACGAAAGCAGTCATGTGCGATAGGGTGAACAAGTGTACGTGTGAGCATGAACATACGTGTGTGTGTGAATGTGTGTGTGATTGAACGTACATGTGAGTTCATGTGTGAGTGTGTGTGTGCGTATGAGTGTATGTCGGTGAGTATGCAAGCACATGCGTGTGTGTTTGTGTGTATGAGTGTGTGTTGGTGAGCATGCAAGCACATGCATGTGTGTTTGTGTGTGTGTATAAGTGTGGGTTGGTGAGCATGCAAGCACATGCATGTGTGTGTGTGTGTGTGTGCTGGTGAGCATGCAAGCACATGCGTGTGTGTGTTTGTGTGTGTATGAGTGTGTGCTGGTGAGCATGCAAGCACATGCATGTGTGTGTTTGTGTGTGTGTATGAGTGTGTGTCGGTGAGCATGCAAGCACATGCATGTGTGTATGAGTGTGTGCTGGTGAGCATGCAAGCACATGCGTGTGTGTGTTTGTGTGTGTATGAGTGTGTGCTGGTGAGCATGCAAGCACATGCGTGTGTGTGTTTGTGTGTGTATGAGTGTGTGCTGGTGAGCATGCAAGCACATGCATGTGTGTGTTTGTGTGTGTGTATGAGTGTGTGTCGGTGAGCATGCGAGCACATGCGTGTGTGTTTGTGTGTGTGTATGAGTGTGTGTCGGTAAGCATGCAAGCACATGCGTGTGTGTTTGTGTGTGTGTGTATGAGTGTGTGTTGGTGAGCATGCAAGCACATGCGTGTGTGTGTATGAGTGTGTGTTGGTGAGCATGCAAGCACATGTGTGTGTGTTTGTGTGTGTGTATGAGTGTGTGTTGGTGAGCATGCAAGCACATGCTTGTGTGTGTATGTGAGTGCATGAGTGTGCGTGAATGTGTGTGAGTCTGGAACACTATTACATAATCGTGAGCCAGCACTGGGCGTGGGACCCAACCACTTGCTCTGACCTTGCTTCTGACTAGCTTTGAGACATCACACATGCTTCCATTTTTGTGGTTCTTTTTTCATATTAAGAATAAAAGTGAGAATGGCCTCCCAGGACTCTGGTAAATATCACAGGAGCTCCCATGATGAGTGCTGATCCAGGCGCCCGGGCCTCCAGAATTCTCTAATTAGTGCAGCTTGTCTCTCCTTTCCCTCAGGTGCACTTTGATGGAGACGATCTTCCAGGCGTTCTCTGCTCTTCCTCAGCTCTAGACAGCCACAGGCAGAAGTAAAAATGAAAGGCACCGACCTTGGGCCCATTGATCTCAGTGCCCCCCACGGGCCAGGACAGCGGTGGCAGTGGCCGGCTGTGCAGAGGCTTGCGTGTACTCTCACCGTATCTAGGAGAGGGGGCTGTGGTGGGCCAGTAGGCTGGGATGCCCTAGGAGAAGGCAGAGGGTCAGATGAGCAGAGAGATGCTCCCCAGGCAGGACAGTGGGGGCATGCCCTGCTGGCAGGTCCGGGGTTGCAGCCGGGCCTCCCCTGCCTGCTGAGAGCCTGACACCTGTTAGAGGCTGGGGATGGTTTACTGCGGCCTTGTCACCAGTGAGGAGAAGGGTGTCTGCTTGGTAAAAGCAACCTACTAAGAACTCACGTTACGTGTTGTTCTCTGTTGAGATCTTCTTTTGGTCTGTGCGGTGGAGTTTGATCTTCGTGCAGATTTAAGGCTTTTCACATAAGACCTGCCGCTTTTTACAGTCAGGTGGTAGAAAAGGAAGAAGAATGGGATGGGGGGAGGCCAGAGTGACAGCTTGCTCTGCCTCCTCAGGATCACTCTACTGTCCCCCCAAACCTCAGGTCTGTGGTTATTGCTACCCACCCCTCTGGGCTGTGTTTGCCAGGATGGTCTGTGGAGTGTGACACAGCACAAAGGCTTGTCTTCTCGACACTGGGTCGTTATTGGAGGTCCTGGGGCTTGAACCCAAGACCTTGCAACTTGTTTGGCACTGTTGTGCCCCTGAGTTGCAGCCCAGCCCTCTTTGTACATTTCAAAGGCTCCATAAGTTAACGGGCTGACCTTGAACTTACTTATAACCCTGGCTGGTCTGAGCACGTTGACCCTCATGCAGCCTGCTGGCCTTTGCCTCTATGTGGCTGGAATTACAGACCTGTGAAATCACCTCAGGTTGCATTGTGATCATTCTGAGCAACCGAGCTTCAATTACAAAATGATTATCTAATTCTTACTCCTCGGAGGCCGGCCATCTTTCTCCCTGTGCCTATTGGGGTCTATCTCACCAAAGAAGAGGTTGGGGGCATTTTATTTATTTATTTATGGGACTTCTATCAGTGATAAAGAAACTCTTAAGTCATTCAAATATACATTTGCCAACAAATATGTTTGCTGAGTTAGCGCTCGATGCCAGGAGAATCACTTGGAAACATTTGTACTGCCCCAGCCTGAACGGACATATATTTTGGCAGGCATATTGGATGCACCAGCCTGGACACAGGTCCTGGTAACTAAACACTTATGAAGGATGAGATTCACTTTGACCTCTCAGCTATGCATGGCCTTTGCAGGGTGACTTTCCTGTGTGCCCATTTTATTCTGTGACAGGGTCTCACTATGCAGCCCTGGCTAGCTGGAACTCACTGTATAGTCCAGGCTGGCCTTGAACTCACAGAAGAGCCTGCCTCTGCCTCCTGAGTGCCTGGATTAAAGGTGTGCGCCATCATGCCTGGACTGTGTGCCTGCTTTTGTGGATTTTATGTTATGTTTTAATATTATTATTATTTATTTTGTTATGTCTTATTTCTTAGTTATTATTGTGCATGCATGTGTTGGAGTGTGTTTGTGATTGCAGATGCTCATCTGCCATGGCTTCCTGGAGGGGTGGTCATAAGATCGCATCTGGGGATTGGTTCTTGTCTTCCACTACTTGAGGCAGAGTCTCTCAGGTTGCTTTTGCCCTTGAAGACATGCCCAGAGGTTTGTTTCCATGGTGACTGGAAATCTTATCAAGTTGACAATAAAAATGAACTCTTGGTACATCTTTCTGGAACTTAGAAAGTCTCCTTGGATATTGACAGAATACATGAAAGAATCACATTTTAGTTCTGTGGTGGAGTGGGGACAGAGTTGGGTAGGAATCAGAGCGGGCCCCGTCCTCAGGGCTCTGCTTCCACGTCACAGGACACAGTCCTCAAGGTACCCCACCCCCGTCACAAATGCATGCAGTTCCATTGTGAATCTAAATGACTGGGTCAAATTACCAATATTGCAGTGACCCTGAGTCATTGTCATTCAAAAGTAAAATCATTCTTCTCAAAGTTAAAAAGCAACTGGGTTTTAGGTCAGCTGGGAGAGTATTATCTGGCAAGCAGGAAGCCGCAGGTTCGATCCCCAGTGCTGCGTAAAGCAGACATGGTGGTGCACACCTATTATCCTAGCAGTGGTAGGTGGACTGGGAGTAATAGAAATCCGAGCTTGTTGGATATTGGGCGGTCTGCTTTGGCACACACCTTTAATCCCAGCACTGAGGAGGCAGAGGCAGGAGGATCTCTGAGTCTGAGGCCAGCCTGGTCTACAGAGTGAGTACCAGGACAACCAGAGTTACAACAGAGAAACCCTGTCTCAGAAAGAAAAACAAAAACAAGAAAGAAATCAAGCTCATCCTCAGTTCATAGACAGTTCCAGGCTAGTCTGGGCGATGTGAAAGCCCTTCTCAAAAACAAATAAAAAAGAAACAGGGAAATAAAGGAATAAAGAGAGCAGTCATTCTGCAGTGCCCCAGAGGAACTTCAACCAATACTGAAGCCCCTCTTAGTGTCACTACACAGGGCTGCAGTGTACTCGGTGAGAGATTGCAAGGCCCGGGTAGCAGCAGCCTGCACCCCACTCCCTGAGGACAGACTGCTGCAGGAGTGGGGGGCTCTTGGTCACTGTCCATTGCCATCCAAGTCGGCCCCTTCTCATGCACACAAAAGCCACCCAGCCCTGGGCTTCGACACAGCAAGAGAGCCATCTCCTCTTCCTCTGCTCTTAGCTCTGGCTTCCTCATGTCTCCTTGGTGTCAGCTGCGGGCATAGAGCTAGTGACTCAGAGCATAGCTTCCTCCCCAGGTGGGGTGTTGCAAGCTGTGAGGTCATAGGACTAATTCAGGGGGTTTAAGAGATGAGCGAATGAGTCAGAAGGGAGCGATGAGAAAGTAATTGACCAGCAATGCTGCTTGTGTGTCTCCAGTTCCCGACAGCCGGATCCCGCCACAGGGACCCGTGTTTGAAACTCCCACCATGAAGACTTGATGGCGGCCCCTCGCCTCTGCCCAGTGCTTTCCATCTGTTTTGCCACAATCCAAGCATTCAATAATCTGGGGTTATTTTCCTACACATGCAGCGTGTTAAGCCAGGCAAACAAATATGAAGAAAAACTGGCAAGAACATCAAACACGCGTGCACAGGGGCTGGAAGGCCGCGGCTCATGGTGTCCAGTTCACGCTGGCTGGAAGACAATGGTATTTTATTTCTCGTAAAAACATAGCTAAATATTGGCATTTAAAACTCTGAGTGAATCTTCTGTGTCTAGAAACCCTCTTGAAGATACAGTTATGTCAATGGCGATGTTAGTCAATTAATAGTCATGGTACTTTGCCTCCGGTTCTACTCAGGGGATTCATATTGTCTTGTTTCCTTAAGAGAGTGCTTATGGTTTATTCATTTTTTAAGCCACTTATTCCATCGACCAATTGGCCTTAGCCATTAGATAGGATTTTAAAATAACCGTTGGGACTCATTTGTAGTAGATGGGTAATATTTTAATTACTCAGGAACGAAGCCAGAGCATATCGATAAGCACTAATTTAAACTATAGGCCAGTTAGTAGCAGGCTGCTGTTATTATTATATATGAAGACTAGAAATGAATGAGTGTTTTAATAAGAAAATTATATCAACAAAAATTTAAAATATCAAAGCTGGGAAGTATACACACATACATACATACATACATACAACACATGTGTATACATATATACATATATATATGTATACACACATATACATATATACGTATGTATACACACATACATACATATATGTGTATATATACACACACACTTGCACACATATATACGTATGTGTATATACACACACACTTGCACACATATATATGTATGTATACACATACACATACATATATATGTATGTATATACACACACATATATATGTATATACACACACATACATATATATGTATTTATACACACACATATATATATATATATATATATATATATACATATATATATATATATACATATAAATACACAACACATATATATATATGTATGTACACACACATACATATATCCATATGTATATATACACACACACTTGCACACATATATATGTATGTATACACATACACATACATATATATGTATGTATATACACACACATATATATGTATATACACACACATACATATATATGTATTTATACACACACATATATACATATAAATACACAACACATATATATATATGTATGTACACACACATGCATATATCCATATGTATGTACACACACACACACACATATGTATGTACACACACACACACACACACACACGCATCCCCAGGTTTGTAACCAAGCCTTAACGGCTCATTGGTGTGTGTGCTGCAAGACGCTTTGATCTTCTAATTTTGGAAATGGAAATGTGCCTCCATCTATCTTATTCTGATTAAAAGAAACTAAGAGCTTCTTAGACTTTCTCAGAAACTGAGGACTGCAGTGTCTAGCGCCGCACGCTCAGGTCTCAGCCTCGCTCACGATGTCTCCATCCTACACAGTTGCTGGAAGTTACTCCCCTGGGGCTTTCCCGCGACCAATCAAGCGGAAACAAATCCCTGCGAGGGATGGGCTTCCCCACGTCTCACGGACCAGTTTAAGTTGTTTGGATGTTCACGGGGTCTAGCATTTACTCTGTCTTCAGAGTGGGTTTGTAAGTTTGGGAAAATGGCATTGCCTGGCACAGGAAAGGACTCTGGCCCTCAGAGACCGTCTTTCAGGCCGGTGTTTAGTGGGGTTAAGGGCATCAGACATTCTCACCTTGGCACCCCCTCCTAGCTTCCTTAGGGTGCTCCCGGGTGCACCTCCAACTTAGGATTAATTGTGGACTACTGATGTGTGACTCCACACTGCGCTCCCCTCCCAGGGCTGAGACTGCCTCAACTTCGGGCCCACTACACGGCTTCCCAGTAAACTGGTGGCTTTAGTGCATTGAAGGTGTCAAGTTTGTGATTTAAACCCTCCTCTTAGGAGATGGGGCTAAAGTGAAAAAAAAAGTCAGGATTCAACCAAACCGGGAAGAGCCGTTGTCCAATAATCAAACAAGCAGGGAGCCGGCGTGGACAGCAGATGCTGAGAGAGCCCCTGTCACTCACACAATGCGCGCGCACACACCCGTCATTGGGGGAAAGCAGAACACAGCTCTGCTTGTGACTTAAGTCACTTTTCTTTTTTATCTTTAGTAACTGTTTTTAGAATTATTTTATATTTTATGTGTGGAGATTTTGCCTACATGTACGTGTGCGCACCATGTGTGTACCTCATGCCCACAGAGCTCAAAAGAAAGTATCAGATTCCTCGAAACTAGAGCTATGGATGGTTGGGAGCTACCGTGTGTGTGTGTGTGTGTGTGTGTGTGTGAGATGGGAATTGAACCTGGAGCCTCTGACAGAGAAACAAGTGCGCTTGACCGCTGAGCCGTCCCTCCAACCCTATCAGCAATGTCCAAAATACCATGCACTTTTCATATTGACTTGGGATCTTACATTTGTCTGGTTGCCGTGCCACCATCATGTACCAACTGAGTCACAACTCGTGCTAAGTAGGCCTTCCCATGGCGCCACAGGCCTGCCCATAAGGTCCACTCTTTGTAGACACTTGAGGCTGAGGACTCACGGAGCGGAGACTCCCCGCCACGTGTGAACCTTAGGGGAATCTGACGTCAGCCAAGCTCCAGAAGCAATGGGGGAGGGTAGAGCTGCTGCTCACCCCCGAAAGGCATGTGAAAAGCAGTGAAGCTCACCAGGTCTCCACCCTGGATGCGGAAGCCGCTCTCATCGAGGCCGCCCCGGGGCACAAGCTGATTTTTGAGACATAGCCCTGTAATCAAAGCCCATACACGCTGGACCCCCATGGACTCTGAAATCACCAGGTGATTTCAGTTAGGCCGGCCAGGTAGATTTCTGTCAAATGAAGCAAGGTGGGTGTGTGTGGCGGGACCCGTTGGGGGGGCTTGTGTTACGGCCTGGTTTCTATAAAGTGGTAAGTCGAACGGTTGGGAGGATGACAGCTAGATCCCAGAGGACAGTTAACTTGTCAGCGACTCCCCCGCCGTCATCTCCGTGCCCAGCTGTATGCTAACTTGTGATTTGATTTGGAATTATTAAGAAACTTTCGATTTAAAGGCCCCGAGGTGCGCTGCTTTGAGGAGATCCTCAGGAGCGCGCGGCTTCAGCAGCAAGTCAGGTCACTAGCTCTCAGGTGCTTTCGGGTTTCCGAGCTTGGGGACTCCTCAGGATCTGGAGTGCGCTCTGCTCCTCTGTGGCTGGTCTAACAAATGGCACAGTTGCCATCGTTGGGAGCATGAAGTGGGTTATCTCACAGTTTACACTTGCAGGCCTCACTGGGCAGAAACCAAGATGGTGGAAGGCTGTTCTTGCCCTGGTTCTCAGGGGACTCTGTCATCTGCCTCTACCTCAAAGCCACAGCTGTTCTACAGATGCTTCTCTGAGCCTCCCGCCCACAGCCACCCCACCTCCCGCCTGCTCTTCACTCTCCACATTTAATGACCCAGTTAATCCAGGATCTCAGCTCCCAAGTTCATCACATCTAAAAGTCCCTTTTGCCACACAGAGTGCCACAGTCACTGGTACCAGGTTAAGCGGGACATCTCGGGTGGGAGGCAGGGGTGATGTCCTGATGGCTGCTGGCATGCATCTGGCGCTAAGGGACACTCAGTGTGAGAGCTTTATCTCTTTACCACATCATTCCTGAGTGATGGCATCAATATCTCTTTCCCCTCCCCCTCCCTCCCCTCCCCCTCCCCCTCCCTCTGCTGCCCCTCCTCCTCCCTCTTCATCTTTGTGCATTCACTTTGGCGTGTTTACTATAATGTACGGTCTTTAGGCTGAATAAACCAAAAGGGACAGCAATGCCTAAACAGAAAGCTGGGTGACCTGGGCAGTTGCTGAGTTGAAGGACACAGTCAAGGTCAAAGGCTAGATTGGACAAAAGGATTGAGCAGGTTGGGCCTCAGGCCGATCTAAAGCTGTTCAGAGAGAGTAAAGGAGGTTGAGACCTTGTGTAAGCGCAAGCCCAGGGGACATACTGGAATATGCTCTTACAAACTGACAATGCCTTCTCTTCCTGGGGAAGTACAAAGGGGCTCTTGCAACTCACCTGGGAAAACATGTATGAGAAGAAAGACTGGCTAAGAGGCCCTTTGATAACCTTCATTCATATAGGGAAAGAACCAGACACCTGTATGCATGCTCTCAAGCCAAAATCCTGATAAACACTTAAATGTAGGAGCAAGACAAGCTTTAAAGGACAAGAACATGTCTCCATGGTTTCACAAGGGAAGGACATCTTATTATTATGTGTGTATGTGTGTGTGTGTGTGTGTGTGTGTGTGTAGGTGTGTGTATATGTGTGTATGTGTGTGTGTATGTGTGTCTGTATGTATGTGTGTTTGTGTGTGCATATGTGTGTGTGTATGTGTGTATATGTGTGTGTATGTGTGTGTGTGTGTATGTGTGTATATGTGTGTGTATGTGTGTATATGTGTGTGTATGTGTGTATATGTGTGTGTATGTGTGTGTTTGTGTGTGTACATGTGTGTATGTGAGTATGTATGTGTGTGTGTAGTATGTGTGTGTGTAGTATGTGTGTGTATAGTGTATATATGTGTGTGTATGTGTGTGTGTAGTGTGTGTGTATGTGTGTGTAGTGTGTGTGTGCATGTGTATGTGTGTGTGTGTAGAGTGCGTGTGTGTGTGTGTATGTGTATAGATATGAACATACCATGGCATTTGTGAGGTGGTCAGAGGACCACATGAGAGAATCAGTCTCTTCTACCATGTGGGTCCCAGGGACTGTTTCCAGGTCATCGGGCTTGGCATTGGCAACAAGCACCTTTGAGCACTGAGCTGTCTCACTGACCTCAGGAAGCATCTTACACAAGAGCTGACATCATTCCTCACAGAGGACATTGTAGTTGAATTTGGCCACATAACATCCAAGAGCATCTCATAAGATGTCAGCATTGTGCACTGAAGGACACACCACACCGAGAGCCAGCCAAGGGCTCATTTTTGAACGAACATATGAAAGACTCAAGATCAGTCCTAGAAAGGCAAATGATTGAAAAATGTGGACAAGATACAAATAAGAATTCTGTACTGGGAGAAGCTCAAATGGTAAAAAAATATGAAAAGATGTACCATCCATAAGATATTCAAGGAATGAAAATCTAAATTAGTAATACACGATTGACACCCATTAACAAAATGTAGTTCACAAGACTATGGACCGGTGAGAATCCTTATATATTGTTGGTGGGAAAGGGAATTGTCTCAATAGCTCTGGAGGATGAGGGGACACACTGATGTAGGGACATCAACTCCATTTTGGGCATGCTTCTTGGAGAAACTCCAACACAGCTCAGGGAAATGACTGCCAGAAGCCATCCGCAGGATAAGACCTGGGTAAAAGTTCTCCCAGTACAAAACGGAACAGTGTGCAAAAGTGAAGACAGCCACCCCTAGTGTCTTCATAGGAATGACTTAGAAATGTAGCATGGAGTGAAAGTTGACACAGAGGCAGATTCACCACGGCAGCCCAAACCAAGCAAAGGCCAGCAACCTCTCACTCAGGGGATGGTCGTGATTATTTTGATATGGCATTTCCAAGAGCAAGGGAATGGGGAGGAGCAGACTGGTCCAGGCAGTGGTGAAGAGCCCATGTTGTTCTGGGGCTGATGGGTGGTTCCTGGGTAGCTTCATAACACACAGGTACCTCTGTGTGTTAGGGATGTTCTTTTGTATGTGTAGACATCAATCAGCAAGCGGCTCAGGTGCAGTCCACAGGGGCAGGCTAGGCACAGCTTGCCTATCTGGCTCTGGCGGATGTCCTGGGGGCGGGGCAATGGCTGTAGGATGTTCTGCAGCTTCTCGATGGGAAGTTGTCGAGGGTTCTCTTCTTACTGCAGTGACTCAGGACCGCGTTCCTCCTCCAGGCAGACTGCCTTTCCTTGACTGTGGATACGAGCTTCCACTTGATTCTCCAGGGCTGCCCCTCATAAGAGGAATGTGAAAACCTAGCTGATTGTCCAGCAGGAGAAGCTGTTTTCCCATCTTCCCAAGCCACTGTACCCCAGAATGGCCACATTCTCGGTCTGTTCTCCTTTCTAAAAACCTTTCTGGCCATGCACATGAGACGACAAGTCCACTTCAGCAAGATGGTCACCCCACTTTGTCCCTTCTCCAGGCTATACCCCCCTTTCCCCAGGATGCTGACCCTGTGGAGGGGGTTGGGATCCAGTGGGGACAGGGCTCTTAGGGACAGTAGTCCTCAGTTGCAGTTACAGACAGCTAAGAAGGGGAACAGATCCTCCCTGGCAAGCCTTGCAGTTCATATTCACTTCCAATTTCAACAGGGAAAGGGGCGAAGGGCACAGACAGAAGCAAACAGAAACGATCAGTTCCCCACTGGGGGCACAGCTGCCAGACTGAGGGCCCCATCTGGCACTGCCCCTTCTCGGAGCCTCAGTTTACCATGTTTAAAATGGAATGGTGTTTGCTTTGCCCTGTCTGCTCTGTAGACCTGACTGTGGACATCCTTGGCCTCCTGGGTGGAGCTCTAAGCTAGGGCTGGACAGGAGAGGAAGGAGTCAGAGAAGAGATGGGTCAGCACAGAGTGGGAGAGGGCGTGAGCCAGCACAACCGAAGCCCTGTGCTGAGTGACCCAGTGCCCAGACGGGTAGCCTGACAGATTTAAAGCATCACTGAGCAGAATGACTGCTCTGGCTCCTGTATGCATATCAAAATTTCACTGCCCTGTGAGAAAGGACAGTGAAATTATATTTGCAAAACATTCATTTCCCTGCAGACCGCTTGATTTCACAGAAACTGGTTAATGCCTGCATTGACTTCTGAACCTCTGGATCCTCATAGGAAAAGAGCGGAAAAATAGCCTGAATCATCATTTTACACCACACAAACATTTAAACATTTAAACTAGACAGATGTGTAGTTAGTAAGAAGCAGCGCCCAGACGTATAGACCTCCATCTAAAGATAAGTGTATTTTAGTTAGTGTGAATTTCACATCTGAAAGTCTCTGTGGAGGAGCAGTCCAGCTGCTGCTTCCTCTCACCACCTGGGAGCTTTGGAAACAGTTAATGCAGAAAGCAGTTTAACGTGACTGTCTCTCTGTCCTAGTTCCTCCGGAGTTCAGTGACCTAGGAAAGTTACACAAAGACATTTCCTCACTCAAAAAATCAGCTTTTGTTTTGATTTCAAATACTAGTTACACACCGACTATTGATTAATTCTGCATTCTTGTTTAACTGGGATGTCGCCGATGTATTTAAATGGTGTTAAGAGCTAAGTCTAAATGGTCCAAACTGGATTAAACAAGAGGTTTATTTTCAGTTTTATTCTTTCTCTTAGCTGCGAAGTAACAAAACACAGGCAAGCACTGTCAACGTTTTGTGGAGCTTTCCCCGCTAAAAGCCTCCAAAGAAATTTGAAATTTTCCACTAGAAAAATGGTAAAGAACTAGGAAAGCAGAGGCAGGTGAATCTCTTGAGTTTGAAGCCAGCCTGGTCTACAGAGCGAGTTCCAAGACAGGCAGGGCTACACAGAGAAACTTTGTCTTGAACACCTCTCACCCCAAAAAAGTAAAGAAAACACATTATGTTTCCCTGAGCAAATCAGCTTTGTCCTAGGATTCAGTCTGCACAATGGAGAATTTGAGGAGGGAGGAGAGAGGAAGCTGAGCAAGGCCTGTTTTCAGCTGATGACCTTTGGAAAGTTCAAGAACAGCAAACATCCATCATGTTGCTAAAATAACGATGATCTCAAAGTCAGGGTGTCAAGCGGGTTGCTAAGGAAGTGTTACGGTGGGTGCTGTTGTGAAGCCAAGTGGTTGCTATGGCAGTTGCACACGCTAGACAAATATCAATGAACCCAAGTGCCGAGAAACTAAACCTGCCTCTGTACACAGGCTGTGATGTCAGCACTCTTGCAGCAGCAGATCGCCTGAGAAGCATTTGAATCATTTGCCTTTGTTTGTTACACTGACCAGGCCCCTGGTGACTGCTAGAATAGAAAGAGAAAAGTTTCCACACAGTCAGCTGCAAGTATTCATGTTGTGTCTGACAGCAGCTCGGGGTCCAAAGGTCAGCATCAGGACAGGCTTTGTGGTCCCTCAGCACGCCACGCTTCATGCTCACGTCCCTTACCTCCCCTCGGTCACGTCCCCAGGCGACCGAGCCTTTGTCCATTTCTGCAGGTCAATCATTTGGTTTGTTTCCAGGAGTGCTGGAGAATGCAAACTTTAGGGAACTTTCCATTTGCCGTTGGGTGTGTTCTCCCCATGCCAAAGCCAGTGGCTGTGAGCCCTGGGTTCCCTGATGACCCACGAGAAATGGAGCCATGGAAAATGGGTCTGAGACGACTGGGACAGCTGAGGGCATTCTCCGAGCAGAAGTGCCCATCCTGAACCAGGCCGGGTGTTAGGGAGGAAAAGGTCCCCACACGGGCCATGGGCGGGGGGCACAGTCTCTCCACCTTGAAAACTGAAGGTTACCTATCACTGCAAATATAAACCAGTTCTATGTAGGGTCAGAGAACATTCTGGAAGAATACAAGAGGAGATGTTTCATTTAAACAATAGGTGTGGAGGTTAGGGGTCGGCGGAAAGTTATGTAGTTTCCATTTAACTCCTTTCCGAGTGTTTGGTTCCTTTTAAAAATAAATATGCTATTTAATAATTCCTAAACCCCAAGCCACCAAGTGCTAGGATGTGTTTGGTATGTGTGAAATTTGTCTTCTTGTGAGAGAATCTTGCAGAACCTGTTGGAGTCCTGAACAGAAAGAACCTGCCCAGCTCCTTCCTGGTATTTTAAAAACAATACGTTTATTAATGATTTGAGTTTAATACAATGTATCTTGATAACACCCTCTTCCCATTCCTCTCTGTTCCACCCTCCTGCCCCTGTGCCCTCGAAAAACAAAAACAAAAACAATAATATAGAGCCAAGCCCAGCTAGTGTGGCAGGAGCAGGGATCACAGGCATAGCCAATGTTCCCGGAGGCAGCAGACTGCTCTGATGATGGGTATTTACTGATCCATACTAACCTCAGACCAAACATGATGAAATTCAGTCTGAAGCTGGGTGTCACTGCCCAAGCCTGCAGGCACCTGGGCCTCCAGCAGGCGCCAGACATCACCCAGGCACCTGGGCACCGAGTATGCATCCCGATGTTCTGCATCACCAGGGCATCCTGCAGGCTCCAGGACATCCTGCAGACACTTGGGCGTCATGCAGGCACTGGGCCAACCTGCTGATGCCCAGACATCATGCGGGCACCAGGGCATTACATAGAAACTCAGAAACCACAAATGTACAAGGGCATCTCTCAGGCCCCTGGACATCCCACAGGTACCAGGACATCCCACAGGCACTGGGGCATCCTTCAGGCACCACCTTTCCGGTATTTTTGCATGTGAGTTGACCCTGGGTAACAGTTCTATCCCAATGGTCATACTTATGTCTTTCCCCAGGCATAGAAATGGGAACCAGGTTTCCGTAGGTCTTTTCTTTGAATGGAGCAATTGTGTTCTTTAAATTCAAACTTAAATGTCAATATTTTAATTGGAGGCATTACATTATAGGAGAAAAATTAAAGTTACATAATAGAGCACACTGCTTATGTTTCTGGTTGCTGTGACCAAATATTTGACAAGAAGCAACTTAAAGAAAAAGGAGTTTGATTTGGCTCACAGTTTTGAGGGCACATGTTCTTCATATCCAGGAAGGCATGGCTGCAGGAACTGGGGGTGGGCTGGTCACATTGTGTCTGCATCATGAAGCAACACATAAACAGGAAGTGGAGCTTGGGTGTAAAACTTCAATGTCTGCTGCCAGTTACCTACTTCCTGCAGTGAAGCTCTACTTCCTGAAAGTTCCAGAACCTTCTCAAACAGCACCTCTAGCTGGGGAGGAAATTTTCCAACACTGAGGCCTGTAGGGAACATTTCACGTTCAAACCACAACACAAAGTGAGGGTGACATACGTCTTAAACGGTGTTGTGTTGTATAAATAGCCCTTTGCATTTATGTGGCCACAGCCTCGGAAGGCTAAGAGGATGAGGTGCCTGGACAAGTCAATTGCTATGGCAGAGCACAGAGACTGGTCTTTTCTGTACTGCAGAAGCCTCATTGTCAGCTACTTTACATACCAGACACCAAGTCTTGCTGCAGACGGTGTGTAATGTCTTATGCATAGATTTGCATGTCATTTTCATGATGATGTACTTTCCAAGATTTCTACAGGGTCTGCAAAACTATTAGCAATGAAACTTTTAATTTTAGTTTAGTTATGTGCTCGGCAGAGTAGAGGACAGATCCCACCAAATGTCTACATAGATGCTCTACCTTGGCAGCGAGAAGGGGGATAGACTTTAGCAAAATGTACTACTGTTTAAATTAACCAGCTCGAATCAGCCAAGACTCTACCTCAACTTTGTGCCTTTTTGTGAAATGGGCCAATGGACTACCGAATCTCTTCCTGCTGTTCTTCTGTGTGTACGTGTGTGCCCATGTGTGTGTGTGCTGTGCATGTGTGTACATGGCAGTGTGAACATGTGTGTGTGCTGTGCATGTGTGTACATGGCAGTGTGAACATGTGTGTGTGCTGTGCATGTGTGTACATGGCAGTGTGAACATGTGTGTGTGTGCTGTGCATGTGTGTACATGGCAGTGTGAACATGTGTGTGTGCTGTACATGTGTGTATATGGCAGTGTGAACATGTGTGTGTGCTGTACATGTGTGTATATGGCAGTGTGAACATGTGTGTGTGCTGTACATGTGTGTACATGGCAGTGTGAACATTGTGTGCATAGGGCAAAAGCTGGTGCTGGGTGCCATCTGTAGTCACTTCTCCACCTTGGTTTTGAGACAGGATCTCTTACTGAAGCCAGAGGTTGCTGGTCTTCTTGATCGGCAGGCCAGCAAAGCCCCGGGGATCCTCCAATCTCTGCTTCTCCGTGCAGGGATCCTCAGTGCTAGAATGACAGGTATGTAGTGCTTAGCCTGTCTTTTAATGTTGGTGATGGGAATGGACTTCAGGTCTTTAGGCTTGCATGGCTAGTGACAGAGCCACCTCTCCAGCTGTGAGCCTGTGGCTACAGGTCCCATGGTTCTTTGAATGCATTGCTGGTTACCAAATGTGTCAGTGTGGTTATAAATCTGTCCTGTCTGGCACAGAAGTCACCATGTTTCTATAACATTGGTGGCTATTTAGATTCAACTCAAGAGGTGTGAAAATTCAGTTCCTCCAGCCTTAACTACATTTCAGTTTCCGGATGGTGGGAGCAACCTGGATGCTGAGCACAGATCCCGCTGACAGCATTGGTCCCTAACAACCCAGTGTGGTAGACAAGGTTGCAGTGTAAGTGTTTCCACAGCAGTCACAGGAAGGACAGTGGCGGGCTGCTGCCCAGTCTTATACAGGACACAGGGCAGTCACCTGCTGCCCAGTCTTACACAGGACACAGGGCAGTCACCTGCTGCCCGGTCTTATACAGGACACAGGGCAGTCACCTGCTGCCCGGTCTTACACAGGACACAGGGCAGTCACCTGCTGCTCGGTCTTACACAGGACACAGGGCAGTCACCTGCTGCTCGGTCTTACACAGGACACAGGGCAGTCACCTGCTGCTCGGTCTTACACAGGACACAGGGCAGTCACATGCTGCTCGGTCTTACACAGGACACAGGGCAGTCACCTGCTGCTCAGACTTATACAGGACACAGGGCAGTCACCTGCTGCTCGGTCTTACACAGGACACAGGGCAGTCACCTGCTGCTCAGACTTATACAGGACACAGGGCAGTCACCTGCTGCTCGGTCTTACACAGGACACAGGGCAGTCACCTGCTGCTCGGTCTTACACAGGACACAGGGCAGTCACCTGCTGCCCAGTCTTATACAGGACACAGGGCAGTCACCTGCTGCTCAGACTTATACAGGACACAGGACAGACACCTGCTGTTCAGACTTAATACAGGACAGAGGACAGTCACCTGCTGCTCAGACTTATACAGGACACAGGACAGTCACCTGCTGCTCGGTCTTACACAGGACACAGAGCAGTCACCTGCTGCTCGGTCTTATACGGGACACAGGGCAGTCACCTGCTGTTCAGTCTTATACAGGACAGAGGACCGTCACCTGCTGCTCGGTCTTACACAGGACACAGGGCAGTCACCTGCTGCTCAGTCTTATACAGGACACAGGGCAGTCACCTGCTGCTCAGACTTATACAGGGCACAGGGCAGTCACCTGCTGCTCAGACTTGTACAGGACACAGGACAGTCACCTGCTGCTCAGACTTATACAGGACACAGGGCAGTCACCTGCTGCCCGGTCTTATACAGGACACAGGGCAGTCACCTGCTGCTCGGTCTTACACAGGACACAGGGCAGTCACCTGCTGCTCAGACTTATACAGGACACAGGGCAGTGACACAGGGCAGTCACCTGCTGCTCGGTCTTATACAGGACACAAGACAGTCACCTGCTGCTCAGACTTATACAGGACACAGGACAGTCACCTGCTGCTCGGTCTTACACAGGACACAGAGCAGTCACCTGCTGCTCGGTCTTATACGGGACACAGGGCAGTCACCTGCTGTTCAGTCTTATACAGGACAGAGGACAGTCACCTGCTGCTCGGTCTTACACAGGACACAGGACAGTCACCTGCTGCTTGGTCTTATACAGGACACAGGACAGTCACCTGCTGCTCGGTCTGATACAGGACACAGGACAGTCACCTGCTGCTTAGACTTATATAGGACACAGGACAGTCACCAGGTGTGCAGTCTTATAGCAGAATGTTGCTTACTGCTGCTGTTTACCGTGAGACGTGGATGGGGTAGACTCTGCGCTGCCTGTTCAGTGTGTGCATGTATGCTTTGATAAGGTAAAAACAATGTGAGAATAACAAACAACCATAGACGGGCTCCTTCCTTCACTTTACCCTGCAGGATTTGAGCCCAGGTCGGTTCTCAGCCCTGTTCTGGGAGAGTACACTACGGGGCCTTTAGCTGATGTTTAGAGAAAAGTGGTTTAAGGGGGGAACTTTTATTTCCTGCTTATTTCTCTCCCTTTGTGCTCTGTGGATTCCTAGTGCTAGGGTAGATTATCACGATGGTTCAAATATGTGCTACATTAGCTTCTAAAGTTCTGAGAGTACTGCAGAAAAGGACTCTTCCTGTAGGCGCTCAAGTGCTATTAATAGTCAGCTATAATCTCATTTTCTTGTAATATAAAAATTTCAAAACTAAGTGAAAGACACTTAATATAAATCATTACCTTATATTCTATAAAAAAAAAGTGCTCAAAATAGATCAGATGCCTACATGTAAGAGCTTAAATGGCAAAGTCTTCTAGAAGAAAAGGTACTCTCATCTTTTCAAAACCTTATATTAAGTAATGATTATTAGATAAAACAATGAAAGCAAAACCCACGGAAGAAAACAGCAAAACAAAATGACTCCATAAAAACTAAAAACACATGTGTTTCAAAGGATCCATCATGAGAGTAAAATAATAATTCATAGGATGGGAGAGGTGGCTGAGGATTCATATGCCCAGTTAAAAAACCATCCTGCCCTCTTCAAATAAGATAGCGAACGATAAACAAGCACGTGAAAGGGTTAGGTTCCATCAGCTTTTAGGAAAGGGCTAGCCGAAATGAGATTTCATTTCATTTTACAGCCCAGAGTGACTGAAATAACGGATAACAAATGTTGACAAGAGTGTGGTGACATCGAAGCCCTGAACACTGTCGGTGGGAAAGAATTTAGTCAGTTTCGTGTTGCTGTGAACAAGAACCTGACAGAAACCACCTAGTAGAGGGATTATTTATTTTGGCTCATGGTTTCAGAGGGCTTTCCCAAGTGGCCACTTGGCTTCACGTCTCTGGGCATTTTGTGAAGAACATCATACCAGCAGGAACACGTGGAGGAAAGGGCTGTTCACCTCATGGTGGACAGGAAGTCAAGGCTGAGAAATGGTCTGCAGTCTAGGTATAACTTTCATAGGTATGGTCACAGTCACCCACTTACTCCAGCTGGGTAACACTTTCTGAAGTTTCCAGGTTGCCCTAAAACAGTTCCCCAAGCTGGAGACCTAGCATTCAGTAGATGAGCCTGTGGTGGACACAGAGCAACAAAAATAGTTTGTAATTCCTCAAAAAGCTAATTGAGAGAAGAGAATGAACCAGTAATTCCAGTGGCGTAAATTCACATAGTAACAGGGATTCCTATCTGGATGTTTCTAACAGCATCCATTAATCATTCAAATGCTGGAACAACTCAAGCGTCCATCAGCCCATGAACTCACAAAGCTCATGATATCCACACACTAACTTCAGAGAAAATACAAGACTGATGTCCACTAACATGCAGATGGATCTGGACAACCTATGTCAAATGAAAGATAATAGACACGGTGAGCAATTATTATTCTTTTGTCAATGAAGTATCAAGAATAGGCATAATCAGAGATAGAAAGTAGGCATGTGGTGGCCAGGGGTAGGAGGTCAGAGGTGGCCAGTGTCTTGGTTACTTCTCTGTTGCTGTGAAGACATGATCACTAAGGCAGCTTATAGAGGAGTTTATCGTGGCTTGCAGTTTCAGTTTCGGAGAATGAGCCCGTGGCCATCATGGTGAGAAGCGTGGCAGCAGGCAGGTATGTTGCTGGAGCAGCAGTGGAGAGCTCATGACTCAATTTTTGGTTGTAAGCCTAGCCTTTAAGGCTGAGCCATCTCTCCAGTCTGAGAGCTCACATCTCAATCCACCAGCAAGAGAGATCTCATGGAATGGTGTGGGGTTGTTGCACCCTCGAGGACACAGCACCTCATCCTTCCCAAACAGTTCCACCAACCACAGGCTGAGCGTTCAAATATATGCAACTACGAGGGGTCATTCTCATTCAAAGCACCACATCTGCTCCCTGGCTCCACAGGTTTCTTGCCATATCATAATGCAAAATGTATTTAATCCAGCTTCCAAAGTCCCCATGGCTTTTCAGTCTCAATACTGTTTAAAATTTCAAAGTCTCTTCTGATACTAAAGGCAATCTCTTAACTGTAAACCTCTGTCGTCAGGGTTCTCTAGAGCCCTGGTTCTCTGTGGGTTGCGACTCCTTTGGAGACTGAATGGCCCTTTCACAGGGGTCACCTGAGACCATCTGCAATCAGATATTTATATTATGATTCATAACAGTAGAGAATTACAATTATGAAGTAGCAGCAAAGATAATTTTATGGTTGGGGTCACAATATGAGGAACTATATATTAAAGGGGTGCAGCATTAGGAAGGTTGAGAAGCACTGCTCTAGAAGAACAAAACACATAAAATGAATGTATATACACACATACACACACATACATATATGTACATATGTGTATATATATTCATATATATATGGAAAGTGGATTAATCAGAATACTTTACAGGTCCAGCTAATCTAACAATAGCTGCTTATGAACTGAAGGTCCAAGAATCTAGTAGTTATTCAGTTCACAAGGCTGGAAGTCTTAGCTGGTCTTTAGTATATGTTGAAACTCAAAGAAGTAGGCTCTAATGCCAGTGAAGGAATAGACTTGCTAGTGAGAGCAAGAGCAGGCAAAGAGAGAGATAGATAGATAGATAGATAGATAGATAGATAGATAGATAGATAGATAGGCAGAGAGAGCTTTCCTCTTCAATGTTCTTTATATAGGCTGCCAGCAGAAGGTGTGGTCCAAATTAAAGGTGGATCTTCCCACCTCAAAATGGATGGATTAGTAGTAGATCTTCCCACTTCAAATGATTTAATAAAGAAAAAAAAAAATCCCTCGCAGGCATGCCCCGTCATTCCGGTTTTCATTAATTCCAGATGTAGTTAAGTTGACAACCAAGAACAGCCATCGCTCTCTGTAAAAATCAAAAGGCAAGTGACATACTTCCAATACACAAGGTCACAGAATATACACTGAGATTCCCAAAAGGAGGAAAGAATCCTCTGTGAGGAAATACTGGACCAAACAAGACTGAAAAACTGGGCAGACTCCAAATCCTGTAGCCCACATCTCTCTTGTCCAAAGGCTTAGCTCTTCCACTCCTGGTTTTGCTGACAACATACCTCTGGGGCTGGTTCGGCTCCCTGTCTGCAGCTCTCCCGGCAGACATCCCAGGGCTCCGGCACTGCCAACATCCAGGGGTCTCCAATGTGATCCAGGTTTCACTTTCACAGCTCCAAGCAATGGCCTCTCGGGCCTCCATGCAGCTTTCCCTGCATCACGCCTGCCCTCAGCAGCTTCCCTCAACTCTGGAAGAGGGTTCCACCGCCCTTTACTCTTGCAGCCTTAGCGACTCTAACGTCGCGTTTGGCCGCCTGCTTGGGATGGAACCTGCCCTCCTCCGTGAAGTACATTTTTCATCAATGTTGGTTGGTTTATTGTTTCTTTTTAGGACCAGAAAACCCCTCCAGCCTTTTCTTTAACCATGTGGGATCATCTGGGTGGGGTCTTCCTGAGAATGTCAGGCCTGTCATCCTTTTCAGCACAAGACGTGGCTCCAACCTTACATTTCCTGGTACTTTTTTTCTGCTCAAATTGTACATTTTGTATTTCTTTTTTCCCTGCTCGCTCTTTTTTTTTTTTTTTTCCAGTGTAGACCTGCGTAAGAGTGACTACTAATAGCCATATGACATAGGCAATGTTAGGCTGGCTTGAAATCTCCTCTTCCAGGATAATTAATCCAAAACTTTTCCGTTTAGCCTCAGGCAGATTCTTACCACAAAGGACAAAGCAGCTACATGCTTTGCCAAAAGAATTGTCTCTAACCCAGTTGCTAATACTGTTCTCCCTGAACCCCTTGAGCTGGGTCTCCGCAGTCCACATTGCCCTCGGAGCTACTGTCTTCCAAGTTCTTACCAGGATGGCCCGTCAAGCCCCACGTACAGTATTTAACCACTGCTTCCAAGGTCTTCCACGGTCTTCGGAAAACCACGTGGTCAGGTCTAGCACAGCGATAGCCCACTCTGTGGTACCAACTTCTGTCCTCGCTACTTTTCTGTCGCTCTGAAGATACCGTGGCCCAGGCAACTTACAGAAGGAAGAATTTATTCCACACTTTCTGTTTCAAAGGGCTAGAGTCCATGGCGATCGTGGTAGGGAGCACGGTCGCAGCGAGCAGGCAGGCGCGGCTCTGGGGCGTAACTGATCCACAAGCATGGGGCAGAAAGAGCTCGCTGGAATGGTGTGGGCTTTTGAAACCCCAAACCCACCCCCAGTGATGTACCTCCTAACCCTTCCCAAACAGTTAACTGGGGAGCAAGTATCCAAATATATGAGCCTGCCTACGGGGGCATTCTCATTCACACCATCACAGCAGCAGCTAGCTGTTTGGGGAAACTGAGTTTCCCTCTAGTGATGATGATTACACAGTACACAGGCTGAAAATTACTGAATGGTGTGCTGTCAAAGGGCCTTTTGTGTGGAGTATAACATTCGTTGTTCAATATTTTCCTTTTTGGGAATTTCATGCATGGATAATATATATTATTTTCACCTTCCCTCTCCTTCCAGGTCCTCCGCTTTCTCTCAGATTCATGATCTCTTCTATAATTATGTTGTTACACATGCAGAGACAGACAGATACACACACACAGACACACATGAGCATACACATATACACACATGGACACAACATACACATTCGTACAGACACACACACACCTACTGAGTTCACTTAGCAGTGCTCTTATGTAGATGTGCTTAGATCTGGCAGCTGAGATTAGTTAACATATCAAAGGTCTCATCACTGGAGAAAATCCATCCTCCTTCCCGCTGCAGCCAATTTCCTGTACCTCTTCATCTTGGGGTGACATTTACCCCACACTGCTGGCATGTTGACTGTGTGATCACTAGGCAGGTCTTGTTCAGTCGTACATATCACTGAGGTTTCCTGGTGCAGCTTCTCTGTCGTTTCTGGAAGACTCCATTTCACAGCAAGAAAACGCTCGGCTCTCACAGTCTTCGTGCTTCCTCTGCAGTGTGCTCCGAGCCTGGGCGTGGGTTGTGTTGTAGATGTACCAATTCGGACTGTGCGGCCCACAACCACTTAGTCTGTGGATTTTGGTAAGTGGTGGATCTCTGTAGGAACCCTGTCTGCTGAAAAGAAGCTGATAGAGGCTGAAGAGAGCTACACTTCTCTGCAGCTAGAAGGATAAGACTGTAAATGTGTATAGATACCAGTAGCTCTGACTTCCTCTCTTTAACCATCTGCTCAACAATAAGTAATTTTTGAGTGCCCTCAGAGTCAGTCCTTTAGGGAAGTTGAGTCAAACAAAACTGATGTAGAGTATCTGCAAGACACAGCAGCAAATCTAAAGGTCTGCGTGCTCGTGACGGTATAGAAGACAGGGCCAGTTTTCACTTGGGCTTTAAGTGTGAATTAGAAGGAGAACACATTTTTCTTGAGCTAGAAAATTTGATTATAAAACAATAGCAGGTTTGAAAGTCCTCAGCAGTTAGAAGGTTCTAGTCAAATAGTGCATGTTACATAATCTTTCAATGACATAAAAAGGGAAAAAAATAACACCTCCAAATCACATAGGATAGTCACATGCCTTTGACGTTTCTGACAGTGCAGCGCCTCTGGGTCATCGCGAGCCTCCCGGCGCATCCGTCCCCACAGGCTCGCCACTACTTTGCATTTGTGTTTTTGTACCTCTAAAATGTGTCTTTGCTCCAGAAGGGGTTGTACAGCCACTGAGCTCACTTCCTGGTCAGCTGATGAGTACCCGTCTCTGGACGCACAGCCTTCAAGTATCTTCCACAAAACAGACAGTAAAAGGCAGAAGAGTTTAGGTAGTTTTGGAAGCCAGGGACTTAGGGGAATTGGCTCAAGTGTGCAGGACTTCAGATGACCTGACAGGGTTCATCGAAACTTCACACGGAGATTTGTAGGGAGCAGTGAGGATAGCTTGAATTTCCAGATGAAGCCCCTGCTTGCTGGGGCCTCATGAGAGAGTTATACTTGCTCTCTTACCTACGAACTTGTTCCCAGGTTGGTACAGGTTGTGCACTTTCCACAGGGCACCTCGGAGTTCTGACCTTCATAGTCTGTCCGCGGCGAGGTGGTCACTTGAGGCTCTGCAGGAGCACTGTTTGGAAGACAGGATGCCAGGGGACAGTAGCTCCAGGGAGACCCGAATGCACCAGCAGTTGGGAATGGAGTGGGGGAGAGGCTGCTGGGGTGGCTGTTTGACTTTTATTGATATTTGACTGACTCTGCTTTTAGAGATAAGTTAAGAGGCATCTGGAGAAATGGCTCAGCGGTAATGAATACTTGCAATCATGAGGACAGGAGTTCTGATCTCAAAGACTCCTGTAACTCTAGATCCAAGGAATCCAATTCCCTTTTCAGTGTGCATGCATGTGGGCACACAGACACACACAGCAGGGAGGGGGGTAGTGAGCAAAGAGAAAAAATTAATTAAGGAAAATATCCCTCAGGGGCTGGGGTGGTAGTTCATTTAGTGAAGTGCTTTGCACACAAGCACAAAGACCTAAGTTCAACCCCCAGAACCCACAGGAAAAAACCAGACATGGTGGCATGCATTTTAATTCCTGTGCTAGAGGCAGGCAGGTCCCTGGGCCAGGCTGACCAGCCAGCCAGGCTTACTTGGCAAGTTCCAGACCAGTGAGAGACCTGTCTTAAGAAACAAGAAGGACAGTACCTGAGAGGCAACAGCCACTGTCATCCTCAGCCCCCACATGCACACGTATACAAGCATGTGCAAGTACAAACAAGCACACACTTGCAGAACTGACCCCTCACACACATTTCCTCGGGGTTTTAAAGGGAATGTGCTAAAAAAAAGTACATTTAATTCTTTCCCTAAGAACTGAACTGGAGGGGCTGGAGAGATGGCTCAGTAGCTAAGAGCATTGGCTGCTCTTCCAAAGGACCCAGGTTCAATTCTCAGCATCCACATGGCAACTCACAACTGTCTGTAACTCTAGTTCCAGTGGATCCCACACCCTCCCACAGACGCACATGCAGGCCAAATACAACGCACGTGAAATAAAAGTTAAAAAAAAAGAAAAAGAACTGAACTGGAATTTCCACCAATCAGCTCCATGTTTAACTGCTATAAAATACGATAGGCTGTAGCTAACCCTCACCGGTCTTCCCGCAGGGGTAACGATGGAGCACTGCAATGCCCGTCTGCCACATTTGAGATTTTTTAACACTAGGACGTATCAGGACCCGTGCAATTTCTCCGTACTTTGGCCAGAGCATTTCTCATCACTTGCCTGCAGAGAGTTGAGCGCCAACGCCACCCCATCTACCAGATGGTAGAACCGAGGCCCAGGGAGATAACCAGCCCAGGGCTACAGCTGGTGTCAGTGTTAGACCCAATGGATGTTGAGGAAGCCCCTGCCCTCAGCTGCTGCCCTGTAACTTGAGGACTGGACATTCCCCAGTTTATTTCTCACCATCGATGGTGTAGAATGTTCTGTTTTGTAAAGCCAGAACTTCATAGGAGTTAAACGCTCCTCAGTGTTCCTTTCCCTGATGAGGGGTCTTGAGCCTCAGTTTCCTCGTGGGCAAAGTGAGAGATGAGGAGACAGGATAATCATTTCTGCCTGGCTGTTGTCCAGGGCATTGGTTAGGACACGGAGGGCACAGCCAGCACTCTCTGGGGTGTGAATCACGTTGAGGGTAAAGCCCTTGGTGCCTGTGGCTCACACTACAGGAGCAATGGAGCCTGCTGGGGTGCTCAGAGGGCTGGCCAGCAGGTCCTGGATAGGCCCACGGGTCACCCGGAGCTCACCTGGGCCGGGGCCTGGGAGGCTCGGTCTGAGACTCCAGGGGCACTGCAGCCTCTCTCGTCACCTTCGTCCGGCCTGTGCTGGGCGCGGTGATTTGGACTACGGCATGTGTCAGTCCACGCTTGCAGCACAGATGGCTCATCTCCTTGTGCGTGGGCGCTGGTTGTTGAGGTGGGCTCTGTTTCCTTTCATCTTTTCTTCCATCCTGACTGCTTAGTGTGTGTAAGGTCTGTCTGTGTGTGTACACTCACTCTGTGTGTGTGTGTGTGTGTGTGTGTGTGTGTGTGTAGAGATTCTCTCTATTTCTCTGTGTGTGTGTGTGTGTGTGTGTGTGTGTGTAGGTTCTATCTCTCTCTGTCTATCTCTCTCTGTGTGAAGATTCTCTCTCTGTCTCTTTCTCTCTTCCCCCGTGTGTGTGCACGTGTGTATGTTCTATCTGTGTGTGTGTATAGATTCTCTCTTTCTGTGTGTGTGTGTGTGTAAGTTTTCTCTCTGTAGCTTCTCTATTTCTGTGTGTGTATGAGTGTGTGTGGTGTGTGTGAGTGTGTAAGTTCTCTCTCTGTGTAGCTTCTCTCTCTCTATTTCTGTGTGTGTGTGTGTGTGTGTGTATGAGTGTGTGTATGAGTGTATGTGGTGTGTGTGTGTGTGTGTGTATGAGTGTGTGTCTGAGTGTATGTGGTGTGTGTGAGTGTGTATGAGTGTGTGTATGTTCTAAGCATTGAGATACCAGATGCAGAGCTGGTGGTTAATGCAGAGATTCATGGCTGCTTGAGGTCCTGAGAAAAAATGATTGCCAAGTGCTCAGCCTTGAATACAGCATCTGTACGACTCCCTCCATGGCTTAGAGAACGGAAAGAGTATAAGCCAAGTGATGGGGGCGGGGATGTCAGCCCCACCCAGGGAGCTAATGGCGGTCCAGGGCTGCTGAGAGGAATCGTCTTCTGTGATGAGTGAGTTGCCCATGCTCTTGTGGTATCTCCACAGCCATGCCCACGCCCGTGGCTAAACCCAGTGGGTCACAAAGCAAGAACAAGAGCAAGACAGAGAGACACGAAAATGTGATGGAGATGCAGTCTGTGTGTGTGTTGGTGGAGGATGGGGCGGTGGAGGTACTAGCTACCTTTCTGTTGCTGTGGTAAAACACCATGACCGAGGTAACTTACAAAAGGAAGACTTTATTTTGGCTTACTGTGCCAGAGGAATGAGAGTCCATCGTGGGGAGGCGTGGCGGCCCAGGGGCACAGGGAAGGCGTGGTGTTGGAGTGTATATCCTCAGTGGCCTGCAGGGAGCAGAGGGAGTGAACTGGGAACCGAGCCCCAGTGATGGAACTCCTCCAGCAAGGGTCCCCCACCCTCCCTAAACCTCCCCAAACAGCACACCCAACTGGGACCAAGTGTTCAAATGCCAGAGACAGTTCTTATTCTCACTACTACAGGAAGGCTAGAAGAAGATGAAAGAGGGCAGGGTGTGAGCGTGCCAGAAGTGCGTGGTGTACATGTATGACACTGACAAAAAATACACGTTAGAAATTGTCCTGTTAGTGGCTCAGCAAGAAAGACAGTGAGGCATTTTCATAGACTCAAACCCTGCCAGACCTCAGCAGAGGGATCCACCATCCTGGCCAGTGCCAACTCGACAGTGGAACCCTGAGTGTCTACGCTCAGGTGTTTTATTGATTCAGAACTTCTTAGATGCTCTACTGATACCAGGTGCAGGTCATAAGCCATCAAACATCCCCCACAGAAATCCAACACCTGCAAAGAATACAGAACGCCAAGACCTAGGCTAGCCGCTCACCCAACAGTGCATAAAACATTTTATACATAACTAAACATCTATAACAGTGTCATCTCAAGACAACCCTGGAAAATCACGTAGATCCTGCAGGAGCAACATTGCCGAGTGTCTGTGTGAGGACGGCAGTCCAGTGTGTTAAAGTTTTGCCGGGTCCATGGTGATGTCAGAAGAAAGGAATGAGGTTGGTGCGGTGGTGCACGCCTTTAATCCCAGCACTCGGGAGGCAGAGGCAGTCAGATCTCTGAGAGTTCAAGGCCAGCCTGGTCTACAGAGTGATTTCGAGGTCAGCCAAGGCTACGTAGTGGGACCCAATCTCAATAAATAAATAAAGACACATTTTTACAAACTCATGCTCATTTGACTTACCATCCCTACACTCTGTGTTATGATCCTCAGCAATCAGCTATATCTCACCAGCAGAGCAATTATAAAATCTGATTATACAGCAGGGCTGCAGTGAGACCTTGTCTGCCATGTTCTGTCTCCCCTTCTTTGAAGAGAGATTTTTTTTTTGCTCTATAAAATGTAATTTTCAAAAAAATTGACCAAGACATGTGGCAAATGAAATAGTATTGGTATTTTAGATTTTTTTTTCCATTTATACAGTTTCTTTTTGCTGTAACCTTTTTTAAAAAATCATAGTTTATTTCATGTACAGCAATGTGACTGGGACCCTCACCTGCTTCCTCAGGGTCTGTCTGTGACAGGCGCCTTCACTTGCACTGATCATTGTAAATGTAAGGACAGAGCAGGCTGTGGTTTCATCCAAAGAGAGGGAGAGGGAGGAACGCACAAACGTGGCGGCCTCAGCAGAGGTCCGGCAGACACCCGGGATGACAGCTGCCTTGGGTCGATGGTGCAAGGATCATGTCAGAGCTGAGGACCTGGCTCAGTTGGCAGAGTGTGTGCCTAGCATGACGAAGCCCTAGGTTTGACCCTCAGTGTATTGTAAAACCAAGAGCAGAGGAGCTCACCTGTAATCCCAATGTTCAGGAAATGAGGGCAAGAGTTATTAGGAGTTTAAGGTCACCATAGCTACATAGTGAGTCTGAGACTAGCCTGGGCTACATGAAGCCCTGTCTCAAATACAGGGATGAATGATTCAATAGACTGTTTAGGAAGCAAACCATCTGAAAGGGACGCTTGCCCGGAGAGCGTTCACACAACCACGTTCTTCCGTCAGGTCTGAGTGATGCATTCTATGCATGAATTTCTAGAGCACTAATTCTTGTCAACAAAGGGACAGCCAGTGTTGCTGTCTTCTTGTGTTTTTAACCGTCTCTGCTGGCTGGCAAGTGGCTCTCTTGGGCAGGCCAGGAAGGGTTTCAAAGCCAACTGGCACTGTGTGGGGTCCCAGCCCCTAGCTCTCATCCTTCCCTGCCACTTCCTGCTGCATGGTCCATGACAAACCCCACACTATGAACTCAATCTTTAGAACAAAAATAAGTTGCCTCCCTTGAAGGGAGGAACAAGATGGTGTGCATGGAGCATCTGGAACTGCGAAGTGCTCACACAGGGCCGGGCCACCAATCACCTTCCCGACTAGCCAGCGGTACCTGTGTGTCTGATTATCCTGGGTGTGTCCAGCAAGACATATGGCACCCATAAGCCTCTCACCCACTCCAACACTTTGAAAACCTATTCCCTGATACCCCAGAAAACATGCAGAAAGGGAAAAAATGTACCCCAGCCACTGACCCGCCATGTTGCGTGAGTAACAGGGTCAGGTGGCCTGGGCTCTGGGCTTCTCACATTTGAGGGTGAGAGTTGAACTTGGTTTGTAAGCAGGAGAGAGGGTGCTGGGAGAGAAGGAGGGGTGGAGGATACTCTGCAGGGTAAAAATTTCAGGCTTATGCCAGGCAGTGGTGCTGCACACCTTTAATCCCAGCACTTGGGAGGCAGAGGCAGGCAGATCTCTGTGAGTTCAAGGCCAGCCTGGTCTACAGAGTGAGTTCCAGGCCAGCCAGAGTTACAATAGAAAAACCCTGTCTCAAAAAAAAAAAAAAAAAATCAAACCAAACCAACCAAACAAACAAACAAACAACCCTTTAGGTTCTGTGCTAGGAGCCCTCAAAGACAGACACATTTGTTTTAACTCTGAGTATGATCAGAGATAGAGGAGTAGTTAACCCTGGGCTGGGGAGACAGCTCCGTGAGAATAGCATTTGCCAACCGAATGTGAAGACCAGAGTTCTGAGCACAAACCCCACAGAGCCACTCCCTGTAATCCCAGTGCTCAGGAGGCCAAGGAAGGGGATCCCAGGGCCAAGCTGGAGAGCCAGATTAGCCAAATCTGCCAGCTCTGGGTTCAGCTCCAGACCCTGCCTCAGTAGTAGGGAGCAGGGTAGGAAGAAGCCAGCGTTGACCTCTGGCTTCCACGCATATGCTTGTGTTCCTGTATGCAGATGAACATATATACACAGGCATCGCAAATGCACAAGAAAAAAAGTGCATCCATATGAAACTACCCATTTTCACATAAAATGTTATGATTCAAGAGAAAGGGAAGAGCATTTAAATTCACGTTCCTAAAGGTAACAAGGCCCAGGTCCTTATGGGAACCCAGCACTACATCTGTGACAAGAGCGGGTGATGAGCTGAGGTGAGGAGACGTTGCTCCCTGGGCGAGGGGCGCCCTGCCAGTCGGTGCAGAGCAGCAGCGCACAATCTCCTGTCAGGAGTGTCACCACCTTGGCTGCAAATGCCCAAATACTGCCATTCCCTCGTCAAATAAATACTCAAGAAGATGTCAAAACACCCTGCATAGCAAGTTGACCCTTTGTCCGTAATAAGCCTCTTCAGATGAAGTTTAATTTAGAAAATGATGATCACCAGAAGCTTGGACCTTGACAGTAACTCGGGGGGAAAGCGCCTCTAGAAACAAAGAGGTAATCATCTTACAGAATAACGAGCAGATGTAACAAGACATCAGGAGCTGGGTGGCCGGGAAGCTGGAGGAAGCCTAATTGCACGTTTGTTCTTCAACATGGGCACTGACGATCAGCCTGGAAGTATTTCCAGGTGATCCCGGCGGTGTGCTGGGTCCTGGGTCTGGTGTCTGGTGGCTGCAAGAAGTGGTGCAGGGTGCAGGCTGAAGAGGGTGGCCGGCTTCAGGTCACTCTTAATTTCAGGCTGTGATACAGTGTGAAGTGGAAAAACTGATATCAGAGCTTCTCTGTAATCAGGACGAAGAGTCTTTGTGGCAGGGCGTCCTTGCTCCATCCTCTGAGCATGGTAAGCGGGGAGGAGGGAGAGGTTCAGGAGGGAGGAGGCAGAAGCTGGAGAGGATGAGGTGGCGGGTGTGGGGAGCAGAGCACTTCTGGAGACTCCTGGCATTAGATTCCACACGTTTTATTCTAGAAGCGGATTTTACCTCCCCTGCCACATTGTAAAACTAGCACCAGTATTGGCTCAATACGTGGATTTTTACCCATTATGCGGTTGGGCACAAGATAAAGTTGCACAAAGTGAATTAGATGAAGAGCAAAGGACACGCTGACTAGTGAGTTTCAGACTCCATCTTTCTCCTACTTCAAGCTCTACTCGGTTTTTACATCCTGATCATGCAGAGAAAACACAGAGGGCAAGGCACAGCCCCTGGCCTGTCAGAGCAGCTGCTAGCGCTCAGGCTCCCTGTGCCCTAGAGAGTCCACAGACTGTCCCAAGTCAAAAGTTCCTCAGTAGATTGTGGACTGTCAGCTTTTCCTCCTTCACACTGGGAGTGGACAAGACTCCTGAGTTGCTTGTCTACCCTACATCTTTTTCAAAGCTTTATACAGGTACCAAGAGGTTTGAACTCTCAAAGCAAAGAAATGCAGTGTATCTATAAGTAATTCCAGTGGAGGCATAGAACATACCAGGTGCTTGGAAGAGAAACTTCTTTTTAAATATTTGGATACTTAAAACAAAAACTTTTTGTATTTTTATTTTATGTGAGTGCTTGCCTGTGTGTATGCATGTGCACCATGTGTGTGCAATACCTGAGAAGGCCAGAAGAGGGCATCAGGTCCCTAGAACAAGAGTTACAGTCTATAAGTAGCCAAATGGGAGGTGGGAATCAAACCTGCATCTCTGCAGAACTTGTGACTTCTGCAAGAGCAGCCAGTGCTCTTAACAAATGAGCCATCTCTCTATCCCTGTTTAGATATTTTTGTTTTAATTTTAATTTATTTTTTGGTATTTTTGAGACAGACAGTGTCTTTCTATGTAGTCCTGCTGTCCTGGAGCTTACTAGCCTTGAACTCACAGAGATCCTCCTGCCTTTGCTTCCTGGGTGCTGGGATTAAAGGCTTGTGCCACTACACTCAGCTTTGGGTAGTTATTAACTGAAAAACTAAGCTGGAAGAATGGCAAACAGTGGCTCTCAGCCTTCCTAACGCTGCAACCCTTTAATACAGTCCTCATGCTGTGGGGACTCCCAACCATAAGATTATTTTTGTTGCTACTTCATAACTGTAGTTTTGCTACTGTGAAGAATCGTAATGTACATATCTGATGTGCAGATGGTCTTAGGGGACCCCTGTGAAGGGGTCACTAGACCCCCAATAGGGTTGGGACTCACAGGTTGAGAATCACTGAATTGTAAAGCTTAATTTAAAGTTTTTAATTTCAAGCAAAATTCCAGATGATTGCTGTTACTCACAACAGCTTTGATAAGAAAGATACAGTCAAACAAGATGGCTGGGCACTTCAACTATTTCTTACTTTTATGGACTTTTTTTTTTTTAATCTGGAGAACCTGAAATAAGCTTGCAAATTTCTTAGGATTTACTTCAAACTGAATATATCATATTTTCAGGAGGAAAATACCCTATTACTGTTAAGTTTGTCAATTCCCTAACCTAATTTATGATGTCATCCTAATAAATAGATGAAAATGGTTTATAACTAGGCAAGGTGATTCTGGAGGTCATATGACAAACTAGATTGAAAGTAGTCCTACCGGGTATTAAGATGTGCTAATGATAGAGCTGTCTTTGCTAAAGCAGAACAGTGTGGGGAGAAGATTCATGTTCATCGGGTAAAGCAGAAGAGAACCTTTCAGAGCCAAGGCACAGGGTGATGTTCACATGCACCACACAGAGAGCGGTGCTGGGGAAACCTGCAACTCTAGAAAAATGGATTGATACCTCATCCCGAAGCCCAGGACGATTCCAGTTGAATTAAGTGAAAGGAATAGCAGAAACGTGAGAATTCTCTTAGAAACGGCACAGAAATGGCCCTTCTAACTGTGCTTCAAGATAAATAGGCCCTAAAGATCAGACTGGAATATTAAAGTAAGCTTTTTTCCTTCATAGAAAATATATCATAAGCAAAACTAAAAACAGGCTATGGGCAGATACGCCTGTATCTGCTGCTGAGATGAAGAGCCCTGACAATAGGGACTTAGGGAAAGGACTTGGTGTGGCTCACAGTTCCAAGGCATACAGTCCATCATCTTGGGAAGTCATGGCTGCAGGAGGCTGTTGTCATTGTGTCCACTGCCAGGAAGCAGAGCGAGACCACAGGTGTCCAGCTCCCTTGCTCCTTTACTGCAGCCCATGGGATGGTGCTTCCTGCATTTAGGATAGGTCTTCCTGTCTCAATTAACCTGATCTAACCTGATGGCAAAGGGGTGGAGAATGAAGGATGTGAACCTCAGCCTACACAAAGTGCCCCGTCTCCCTCCTCCAGATGCCCTCTTTCATGAGGATGCTCCTGGAAGATGGGAGACTGTGAGAGTGCATGCAGTCTGTGGGTGCTAAGAAACTTGCACGCATGTCCTTGCATTGTGCTGGAGGTCAGCTCCACAGCACCCGTCCACGGGGGAAGGTCTTCAAATATCTTCCCACAACCTGCTGCTTGTCCCTCTCGCAGCACAGAGAGAAGCGAGTCAATGCTTATCAACTCGGAGCTAGCTACACAGGCTGGCTCCGTCTCCCTCTACCCATTCTTCCTTTTTAAAGTGTCTCAGGACATATTACCAAGATGTGTCAGGATACGGCAGGCAGGATGGTGCACTCACGTCTGTCTGTATGTTCCAGAAATCTTGAAGGAGACAGAAGGAAGTTGCCATCAATGGTTAGGGGTCCAGAGAGGGAAGTAGGGAAGATGAGTGGGGAAAATCGGGAGAAAAACATTCATTTGTGACTTTACATGATTAGGAAAAAATTGAACAATGTTAATGAATAATTTTCTCAAAACTGACTATTCTAAACAATTTATTTTTAATTATGTGCATGTCGTACGTATAGGTATGTGCTTATGAATGCGGTGTCTATGGAGCATTAGGTCCCCAGGGAGCTGGTGTTACAGGTGATTGTGAGCAGCCCAACGGATGCTGGGAACTGAACTTGGGTCCTCTGTAAGAGCAGGACATGCTTTTAACTGCTGGGCCATTTCTCTATGTTCTTTAACGAAACCCTTGTTGTTTTTGTTTTTTTTAAGACAAGGTCTCACTACACGTCTCTGGCCATCCTGTAACTCACTAATTCCCTCTGTAGGCCAGGCTGGAACTCACAGAGATCCACCTGCTTCTGCCTCCCAAGTGCTGGGATGAAAGGCATTGGCCACTATGCCCAACTTAAGCACTTTAAAAAAATAGGGTTTCAGTGAGAGAAAAGTCTTATTTTCCCAGAAGGTCCCAGTCTTTTTCCTATCAATATCTGAAAATTATTTTTTAAGGTTTCTAGGACTTCCTCTTTTTATCAAGAATACCCACTAATATGTGCTTCCAATTGCCTGGCTTACGTGTGGTGCTGCGGAGACACGGGGTGTATTCAGTGTGGGATTTCTCGAGGATGCTATTGTGTTTGACGTGTCTGAGAAGTGCTCCTGCCTCTCGGGAACACTGCCCAGAGGAAATGCAGCTGGAAGTGTTGCTGTGCCACAAGGCAGGGGCGGGTGAGGATTTGCTGGGAAGCGAGCACCCTCCAGGTCCCCAACACACATCTCCAGCTGCTTCCCGCTTCCGCAAGCCCTGGCTGTGCAGTCCTGTCCTGAGGTGTGCCACTCTGGAGAGCCAGACGTGACCACGTAGCCATCTGTTCTCCTGGCTGAGGAGCAGAACAGCTGTCTGTCCTCCTGTCTGTTGCATTGTCTGTCACATCCTGCAGCCCAGCTTCCCCTGCCGTCGTTCCAAACCTGACGCTGTTTGCTCCTGCTCCAAAACACTGTTTGGCGGCCATTATCCCAAGTTATCAGTCCAAGAGCAGCTTCAAGTCTTTTTTAGGAAGACTAGATGCCCCACTCTCTGTGTTGTGTTTAAGGGACGGCACACTTCTGATGGCTGGGTGTTTGAGTGGCAGCAGGTGACACGTGCAAGGGGAAGGTTGTCCACTGGAGTGGTGGACAAGATCACTTCAGAGACCTGACTTCCCTGGGGCAACTTTTGTTTCACAGGCCATTTGAGTGAATTAAATTAAGCAGTGTAGCGCTGATAACTTATAATTGTTCTTTTACAATGTGGTAGGAGTCAGGACCTTTTACAATGAAACAGTAATTGCCACTAGGCGATTCCCTCAAAGTGCTATTTCGTGGGGATTCCACCCAGTGTCAGCAAAGCACAGAGACTGGGGACCCTGGTTCTCCTTCCACCATCACATGCCCTGTGGGCCACCATGAGGACTCTTACTCCCCTTCCCACCCTGACAGCTCATGCAGGCTGCCACATCCACCTTGTTCTCCGTGAAGGGAGGCCACGAATGCCTGTGGAGAGAAGTTTAATGAAAAAGTGTCTTCAGGAAGTTCCCTCCACTTTGCCTTGTGGTGAGCACAGAGCTGGGGTACACAGGCAGAGGAGGCATGCCCGTGTCTTTCTGCTTCTGAGGCTCAGTACTTCAGATAGAGGAGAACACTTGGAGACACAGGTATTCCATTGCTTCTGCCTCTCCAGACCCAGAGTTAATCCATAGCATTAACAAAAATGGTACCATTATCTTCAGTGAACATTTAGGGTTACTATTGCCCTCTCTCAACTGGTAGAACACATACACACATACATACATATATGTACACACATATACAAATATACATATATGTACCTACATACATATATGTACACATATATACACAGATACATATACACACATGCAAACACACACATATGTATACATACATACACACATATTCATAGACACACGTCTACACACATGCAAACACATTGATATGTACATACACCCCTATACATATATACACATATATACATACATTTACGCACATATTTATGCATGCAAACATATACACCCAAATATATACATACATGCAGACATGCACATGCATATACACATGCACACAGGGATATGCACATAGACACATACATATGCACAGAAACACAGTTACACAAATGTGCACATACATGCACACATGCACACATGACACATACACATTCTTCTTCCTTTCTCTCTCTCTCTCTCTTTTTTTTTTTTTGGCTTGGATGTATATCTGTGGTCCCCACGCGTGGTATGCCTGTGGAGGCCGGAAGAGGCATCAGGTCCTCTGGAACTGAAGTTACTGATGGTTGTGAGCTGCCTTGTAGGTGCTGGAACCGAACCCACGTCCTCTGCAAGAGCAGTCAGTGTTCTGAACCGCTGGGCCATCTCTAGATCACCCCCCCCCCCCGACACACACACACACACACAAGCACCGCCACCATCAACAACGTTTTAAAAGAAATGATTGATCAACCTATCCAAATCACAAAGCTACTAAGGATGCCCCCAGTAGGACTACACTGCAGTCCAGACCACATGCTTCAGACCCACAAACTGGGCATTCTATTACAGACTCCAGCAAGGCATCTACCCACAAATTATTCTTGTTTGCTTTCACATAGAGCCGAAGAGTTGTAACTCCACCACTGCAGGCAGCGTTCCATACGGAGAGATGCCCTGCTGCTTCATTTCTGGAGAGTGTCCCTCAGAAGACCTTCCCAGATGAGTGTCTGTCCTTTAATTACCATTTACAGAGATGTAAATGTGCAGCTCACAGAAGCCACAGGGCACATCTCCCCTAACATCCAACAGCAATGTTCACATTAGCATGTCGTCATTTGCTTTCTGTTGCTGTGAGTGAGAAAACACACAGACAAAAGGAGCATACAGAAGAATGGTTTGCTTTGGCTTCCGATTCCAGAGAAAGACTACAGAAGGCAGGAGCAGCATGGCTGCAGAAGCAAGAAGCTGGCTGCTCGTATCTCATCTGCTGGACTCGGGCTCTAAACCCTCACAGCCCACCCCAGTGACCCGCATCCTTCAGCAAGGCTTCACCTCATAAAGATTCCACAGCCTTCCCAAGCAGCCATGAGCTAGGAATCAGAGTTCAAACACAGGAGCCTGTGGGGGACATTTAATGTTCAAACTACAAGTACCTTGAAGGAAAGTTTGAGATCGTCAGTGCACAGTCACAGACATCAAGCTCCTAATATGTGCACAGGACACGCAGGTCATGAGGTGCCCACTGGGCAGAGAGCAGGGACAGGTGCAGGGGGACATGTGATCCATGCTGCTCTGTCTCCCCTTTTCAATATGGGTGCTCATTGGTATGGCTCTAAAGAAACAAGCCTCCAGAGACAGCTGGGAACTTTTGGCTTCTGACTATCCTTGTTATAACTGCCTGGTAGCATTTAGGACATGGTTAATCTTCCATTGTTGGTTGGTTTGTTTTTGAGGTTTCAGGGATTGAATCTGTGGCTTTGTGTATGCTAGCAAGCCCTCTGCCACTGGGCTCTGTCCCAGCTCCAGGGACTTGGCTAGCCTTTATGTTGCTTCAAATATTGTACATTAACTGAGCATGCTTCTCTCTACAAAGCTCTTTTACTTCTTGGAATTTTTGATCAATTTTAAGTATACACTTTTATTGTTGAAACAAAAATCTATTTTTATAGCATCTAAATAAAATCATAGATCCAGGTCTCCTGGGAGTGGTTGACTTCCTGTGTCTCCATCCTAATTCTGGATTAGTGACAAGATTTGACACGAGATAGGTGTTCAGATAGGAGGGAAGTGTTTGGTTTTGATCCCAAGTGGGCAGTCAGCTCTGAGCTTTCCTGGCTTTACTAACGGATTCTCCAAACAGCACGGTCAGGCTAGAGCACTGCTTCCTTCCGACACGGATAAAAAGACTGCAGATCAGGAGCTGTGGACAGGCCCGAGCAACCTGGAAATGCAGTGAGCTACAACTGCAGACGCTAAGTTCGGCCCCTGACCACCCTGCTAAAGATATATAGGAAATATTATATCCCGGATATAATATTCCTCCCTCCCTAAGGGAGGAAGGTTTATTTTGGCTCACAGTTTGAGGGGCAGGTGAGGCAGCTGAGCACATGGAAATTGCAGTCAGGACCCGAGAGAGATGAATTACTCGGTTCACTTTACATTCTCCTTTTGTTTATGTATCCGTGTGTCTCTGGAGGCCAGAAGAGGGTGTCAGATCCCCTGGAGCTGGAGATGCAGGTGGCCGTGACCCCCCACGTGGGGACTGAACTCAGGGTCTCTGATAGAGCACTCAGGACCTCGGCCCATGAGGTGACGCTACCCACACCTAGGGCGGGTCTTCCTACTCGATTGCTCTAGTCTAGAAAAGTCCTCTCAGATGTGCCCAGAGATTTGTCTCACGGTGTCTCCAGCAGCTGCCAGGCTGACAGGCAGGAGGGACCACTACAGCACTTCCGTGGCAGGCTAGTTTCCTGCAGACTGAGGGTGAAATGCTGGGATAACAGCATGGGAGACGGCACTGCTATTGTGATGCCGGATGTCTTGGTTTCTTCTCGTGTTACCGTGATAAATACCCTGACAGAAACAACGTAAGGCAGAAAGGGTTCATTTGGGCTCACAGTTCAAGTTACAGTCAAGGAGTCCGCATCAGTCCTCACATCTTAAATTGCGAAGGCAGGATGAGGAAGGCAAGCAGGTGTTCTGCTCACTGTCTCAGTTTCCTGTCGTCCAGGATGTAGCTGGACACCTTCCTGGCAGCTCACCACGGAAGACACGGAGGCATATTCATAGGTGCAAACTCTGCCAGACCTCAGCAGAGGGAACCACTATACCGGACAGTGGAACCCTGAGTGTCTGAGCTCAGGTGTTTTATTGATTCAGAAGTCCTCAGGTGTTCTACTGATAGCATGTGCAGATCATGAGCAAAAAAACATTCCCCACATAAATCCAATACCTGAAGATAATACAAAACTCCAAGGTCTCGGCAGACCCTTCACCCAACAGCGCACAAAAATTATTTTATACATCTCTAAAAATAAACTTCTACAACACAGGATCCTCACTCAGCAGCCTGACTCACAGTACAGATGGGTCTTTCCCCATCAATTAACTTAATCAGGACAGTCTGTCATAGGTATACCCAGAGGCTAAATAATCCCTCACAGGGGACCTGGAGGCCAGTCTTCTAGGCGATTCCAGGTCTTGACAGGTAATGCTGCTACAGGAGCCTTGGTTCCTTCATACTGGGAAATGACTGTGGTAGCTGGTTTTTGGAAAGATGCTTCTAATTCATGTCTCAAAACCATTGGGACTTCCCTCTAGGGTCACAGATTGGCCCTACCTGCTAGGCGGAAGGGAATAGATCCGAGCAAGCTTTCTTGCCTATAGGAGCCCAGTATCCGGCAGGAAGAAAGACAAATTAATGCGTACTCAAGAGGGAAGTTGTTTTCAGGTTGAAAAGGGGCCGGTGGCTCTTGATCTGGTACGCAGATGATTTTGCACTTTTGTGGCTCCTTTTCTCTGAGCGCAGGGTCCCATCAGCACACAGATCATAGGCCTGCAAGGCCCTTGAGCTTCCCTTTGTACTCTTGGGCAGAGAAAGGCTGAACAGAGAATACTGTTGGTTGAAACTTTGTCTTGTGGTTTTGATGTGTTGGTCTTTACTATTGCGGTGGTGACGTCACGATAGTGATGGGTTCTGACTCCCTGCACCAGAAGTCCAAATAACGCCCTTCCTTCTGTAAGTTGCCTCCACCACGGTCAACAGAAACGTAACTAATGTACCCTGATGTCAGAAAACAAAGCAAGCAGTTGTGGAAGAATTACTGTCTATGTGTTCCTGTCTGTCTTTGCTACCGCACTCCTTCCAGGGTGTGTGTCTGTGTGTGTGTGTGTGTGGCTGGGGCATGTCACCATCCATACCCCAAGCATGGCAGCACTGGAGACACCCAGGAATTCTCTGGGTCAGATGCAGTTTTGTTACTACAAGGAAGTTTTCTAAAATTTTAATAAGCCTGCAATAAATTATTGAAAGTCATCTAGTTAAAATTTAAGCAAGTTAGCCTGTGTACTTGGGGGACAATGCTCTACGCACTAAAATTGAAATTATGTCTACTTTTCAGATTAGGCTAAAGAGTTCTTAACATTTATTTAAAAAATAAAACCAAAATTCTATATTTGGCTCGGGGGGAAGGCAAGGTCGGTCGTATATGCCTTGTGGAATATAGAATAGAGTTCGATCCTTTTCCTGCGAGGGATACTGTCTCAGGAGATCTTTTGCAGCAGAAGTCCATAAGTGTCCCTGTAAGCTCCCCGCCTGCCTGCCCTTGAAGAGCGCTCTCCACCTGCCCACAGCTCCTGGCTGCTGAGTTCCTCTTGTATAATCAGCTGCAGATTTTGTGCAGAACGGTTACGTTTCCAATGACCATTAACGGAATGTTTTAGAGTAAACCTCAGGGCTATTACCCTTTCTATGTGGTAACAGTATCTTCCTTCTCGGCAGGGTGTGAATTTCACGAGAAGGGTATTTTATGGTTGCATATGCATGCTCACATACATATTCACATGTGTGCACGCATATCGAATATGGCGTGATACTACGGTGCCATTTGGATGAGAGCTTTCCCACCAGAGGAAGAGAGGCGGAGCTTCCCCAGGTAGAGCAGCAGAGCTGAAGAAGCCACCAGCTGTGGCTCAGAAGGTGTCCATGCTTCTGTGTTGTTTGGGAAATCTGCCTTCTGTACAGCAGCCCTTCAGCAGCCCAATCCAGGCAACCAATGAGAGACTTTTAAATACTCTTGCGGTGCCGGGGTCATAATATCTCCTTAGCGGCAAAGAGGAAAACAGTTTTATTGCCTGTCCATTACTGTGTAGTCTGCTTCTGAGCTCCAGTGTTCGCAGGAGGCAGTCAAGATATGACCTCCTGAAGACGCTTAGTCTGAGAGCCCCTGAGGAGGCAAGTTCCTGGTTCTTCATAACCTAACCTCAGGAACCATAGTCTGTCCTGTTTCTTGCCTTGGGTTTTTAGGTATGTGTGAGCTCACTGCAGCCAGCATGCAGTGGTCCAGAAGCTCCTGGCTTTTCTGGGTGAGCCCTGGAACGGGGACACCTGTGAGAATCTTGTGAAAATCTGCATCTGACTGGGGATTCTGAAAACTGTATCTGTAACTATTTTCGTGGTTATGGTCATCTCTAACGGCGGGTGTTCACCCTGGATCTCTTATTAGAGTACAGAAGGGCAGTGAACAGTGACATAGTTGAGAACTCGAAGGGCCCCAGAAGTTCATTCCTAAGAGAGGAGTCTGGGGCACTTTCTTAAGAGGGTGCTGAGGGCTTTTTTCTGGGCAACCGGATTGGCTCTCCACACTAGGTCTACAGGGCCTTTCCCTGTAGGATCTGCCCTGAGCAGGCAGGCTCCTGGAGGACCTCTGCAGGGCTCCCCAGGAGTTAGCAAAGAAGGAGCGGGACCCTGTCTGGAGGGTGCAGTGCAGAGGGGGTTGCCTGGACTGCACGGGGCCCAGTTGTTTTTGCCAGTTCTGTGAGTAGTTGAAATGTTTTAAAGAACGATCTTTGCTTTCTCCCCTACAGTAAATGTGGCACCATTGCAGCCGCGTTTGTATGGGATGGGAGATCATGAGAAAGGCGTCAATCTTTGCTGCCACTGTCAACCTCCTCCTAGAGCTGCACAGGGAAGCTGTGCTGAAGCAGACTGCCCAAAGGAGCTCTGGCTCTTCCCACGTGAGCTCTGGCCCCGCCCATGTGATCTCTGGCCCCGCCCACGTGAGCTCTGGCCCCGCCCATGGGCGTTTGTATCCACCCTCAGGCTACAACCTCTGGGCTTTCGCACATTTGTGTGCTTATTTTCTTTTTTGCCTTTAGGAAATCTGAACTCTCTCATGCACTGATGGCCCTTGGCACTATTTTGTGGGTTCATCCATCCATTATTTAAAAATAGATTACTTTGTTATTTGGGGCACAGATTTGAACTAGTGTTCTTGCATGCTGGGATCAGCGCCTTTAGTAACTGACCAACAGTGTGGTTTTACCTCAGTTTCTTCATCTACCACGTGGTTAGGTAACAGACCTCCTTGACAATGTCTTTGCGAAGGTCACATGACCGCCTATAGGCCCCGTCCGAATTTGTGCAATGGGATGCATCTCACGAGCCAAAGGATGTAAGCGCTTCGTCCACACCTACAACCGAAGCCTAGGCTTCCTTTATAGTTTAAATGTGACATTCACTTAAAGCAGTCTTAACTAAAAAAAATAAAAATAATTAAGTAGTGTGCCATTTATCTTCAAGAAAAGGATGCGAAAGAGATCCGTAAACGTGTCAAATATACAAATATCTTAACCATTCTCGCGGGGTTGCAGCTTTGTAGATCTTTTTTCCTTTAACATTTTGTGAGTCTTCCAAGCTTTATATAATTAGCACACAGCCTATTGTCACCACACAGAATATAAAATGTCTGAAGCAAGACTTGGAATAGTGTGAAAAAACTTTCTTCTGCATGTGATATTTATTTTCGAGCCACTAACGTTTTTAAGAAGCACTTTTAAAGGTAAAATTATGCAAGCAACGTATTAATATGCCCCAGAATCACGTGGGCTTTCAGAGTTCATCGTGTCACGAGATGTCAAAAGTTGTAATTTTCTGAAACTTATTAGTTCTATATATAATCTTATTTTGAAATATGGAAATCAAATGTTGAGATAAGTTGCCAAGCACCTAAATTTTCTTACGTCACCTGGAGGAGTAGCGGGAGGGCCTGGGGGATGCACGTGTCTGCCCATTGGATTGATTCCGTGGCCCTGACTCCTAGCGCTGCCCACAGAAAACACCCAGGTCTGGGGTGATCATGGTTCATCTCTCAGCTCATGTCCAGTGCCCCGGGCACAGGGAGCATCAGCTGGGCCAAGGACAAGATGCTCCTGTTTTCCAGAAAGCTCCCACTGTGTGCTCCTCTCTGCAGGTGAGCTGTTCCTCTCTTGTCTGTGTGAATACCCGATGTAAGACCATCAGCGTGGGCAGGCATGCAGACTCCAAACCCAGTCCCAGCCCTGACCCCTACACATAGTTCTGCATTCATTTTATGCTCGGAACATGGTTTTTATCACTGTTCATACCCACACACTCTCTGCTGACAGTCTCACAGGTCATGGCTGCACATGTACTTGTCAGGGTGCCCCGTGCTCTGGCTCCTAGGTGACTCTGGAAACCTCAGATTCTCAGGTTCCACACCTGTATATTGAATCACTGGACGAGGACCCTACAACACACACATATATGTCACAGTACATGTCAGCGTCTCATGTGTGCAGTGGCCGTCTGTGTAGTTCCCATGCAGTGTGAGCTGTCAGTGCCCCCGTCCTGGGCATCACCTGCCTCCACTGTGAGTTTCCCATCTCACCCGCTTTCTACACCAGGATTTCCGCAGTTCAGAATTCACTTTCTCTTTCTCTCACACGCGGTTTACACCTTTACTGCAGGTGTGTGCGCCTAAACAAAACCTAGCGATGCTTTCGAAAATCGGAACCGCACCCAACGACCTTGTGTCTGACTCTGCAGCTCGCCCTTCCAAATGCTGGCATATGGCGCTGGCCTGCGCGCGTCCCAAGGCTGTGTGAGAGTTCCTTACACGGTTGTGCTCCAGTGCCGTTCATCTGTTACTCTCCTGAAGAGCGCCGAGCTGTCCTCTTTCCTGTTTGAAGTCTTATTTTAGAAAGGGATTTCCTCGAATGTTGCGCCTGTGTCCTTGTGCCTGCCTATCTGTGAGGCCAGTTTAATGAGACCCAGCCACCAGGGCGCACAGCTAGAGCCCCAGCGTGCACACGCGCGCACGCACGTGCACACACACACACACACACACACACACACACCACCATCTTTAGCTCTTCACATGCTGCCAGTTTGCCCTCTCAAGTATTTAAGCTAATTAGAAATGGGTCTAAATTCTTCCAGGCAATGTTTTTCTCCCTAAACTTCCCCAAGAAAATGGTTCAGTCTTCCTTCCTTCCTTCCTCCCTCCCTCTCCCTCTCTCTCTCTCTCTTTCTTTCTTTTCTTTAGTAATGGACATGGCCAGTTTTTCTTGTTTACGTATTTATTTATTTTGATTTCTTTCTCTCATTTTCCAGCTCATTCTTGGTGTGTTTCCTACGAACCTGAAACCCTTTTGTGCGCTGAGCGTTCATCCTTTTCTGCCTTCTTTACTACATTCTTTTTTCTTTTAATTGAAAATGGATTTTTTCCCTCGCAGAATATATTCTGGTTATGGTTTCCCCTCGTTCTCCTCCCCCAGGTCCTGCCCACCTCCCCTCCCATCTGGATCCACTCCCTTTCTCTCTCATTAGAAAACAAAAGGGCTTCTGATGAATAATAATAAATAACAAAAAAATTAAAACATAGTGAGATAAAGCAAAAACGACCACATCAGATTTGGACAAGACGAGCAAGCAGAAGGGAGAGGCCAGGGGAAGGCACAAGAACCAGAGGCCCCCATTTGCACACTCCAGAATCCCGTAAGAACACGGTACTTGGAACCATAGTGTACGTGCAGAGGGCCCGCTGCAGACTGTGCAGGCCCTGTGCGTGCTGCCTCGGTCCGTGTGAGTCCATGTGATTTTGTTCATGTGGGTTTTGAAGATCCTGTTTTCTCGGGTCCTCCGTCCCCTCCGGCTCTTACAGTCCTCCTACCCCCTCTTCTGCAGAGTTCCCTGAGCTCTGAGGGGAGGGAGCTGGTGGAGACACCCTGTTTAGGCATGAGTGTTCCGAGGTCTCTCACCGTGCATATCATCTTGCTGTGGGTCTCTGTGTTCACATCTGCTGCAAGAGAAGCTTCTCCGATGACGGCTGAGCAAGGCACTGATTTATGAGCAGAGCAGAATGCCACTAAGAGCCATTTTATTGCTTTTATTTGAACAGTAGTTTCGGTTTACCCTAGGTCCTTGGGCTACTTATGTCTGCTTCCTGGTCACCTAAGCAGTGTTGGGTATGAGCTCCATCTCATGGAGCGGCCTTAAGTCAAGTCAGATAGTCTTGCAGGCAGGACGCCAGTGTGGAGCAGAGGGCTTGTGGCCGGCTTCTTCACCGTGCATTCTTGTTGCTCTAACGCCCCAGTTTAATCTTTTCTGTGCCTCTTAACGTAGTTCTTAATCGCCAGTTCCCCCTGGGTCGACCATCATGTTTATGACTCTTAGGGTCAAGAGCTATTTCTTTTCATTTTTCCCTCTGGGGGTTCTCATTATGTTTTGCTTTTATACGAGGCTTTTTTCTCATTTGTGTGTGATACAAGGTAAGGGGCGGGTTCAGCTGTTTAGTGCAATGTGGACATGAATCACCCAAGCCCTGTCTGTCTCCAGACACTTTGTACAGTGCCGTCAGTGTGTGTGCACATGCGTATGTGGGTGTGCTCACCTGTGTGTGTGTGTGCACATGCATATGTGGGTGTGCTCACCTGCGTGTGTGTGTGTGCACATGCGTATGTGGGTGTGCTCACCTGTGTGTGTGTGTGTGTGTGCACACGCGTATGTGGGTGTGCTCGCCTCTGTGTGTGTGTGTGTGTGTGCACATGCGTATGTGGGTGTGCTCACCTGTGTGTGTGTGTGTGTGTGTGTGTGCACATGCGTATGTGGGTGTGCTCACCTGTGTGTGTGTGTGCACATGCATATGTGGGTGTGCTCACCTGCGTGTGTGTGTGTGCACATGCGTATGTGGGTGTGCTCACCTGTGTGTGTGTGTGTGTGCACACGCGTATGTGGGTGTGCTCGCCTCTGTGTGTGTGTGTGTGTGTGTGCACATGCGTATGTGGGTGTGCTCACCTGTGTGTGTGTGTGTGTGTGTGTGTGCACATGCGTATGTGGGTGTGCTCACCTGTGTGTGTGTGTGCACATGCATATGTGGGTGTGCTCACCTGCGTGTGTGTGTGTGCACATGCGTATGTGGGTGTGCTCACCTGTGTGTGTGTGTGTGTGCACACGCGTATGTGGGTGTGCTCGCCTCTGTGTGTGTGTGTGTGTGTGTGCACATGCGTATGTGGGTGTGCTCACCTGTGTGTGTGTGTGTGCACATGCGTGTGTGTGTGTGTGCACATGCGTATGTGGGTGTGCTCACCTGTGTGTGTGCACATGCGTATGTGTGGGTGTGTTCACCTGTGTGTGTGTGTGTGTGTGTGTGCACATGCGTATGTGGGTGTGCTCACCTGTGTGTGTGCACATGCGTATGTGGGTGTGCTCACCTGTGTGTGTGTGTGTGTGCACATGCGTATGTGGGTGTGTTCACCTGTGTGTGTGTGTGTGTGTGTGCACATGCATATGGGTGTGCTCACCTGTGTGTGTGATGTGGGTGTGCTCACCTGTGTGTGTGTGTGTGCACATGCGTATGTGGGTGTGCTCACCTGTGTGTGTACACGTTGAAGCTAGAGCTCAGAGGTTGAAGCTGGAAGCCCTCTTCTATTGCTCTCCACATAATGTTTGAGACAATGGCTCTTGCTGAGCCTGGAGTTCGCAGTGTGAACTACAGTGTCTGAATAGCGAACCCCCAAGATCTTCCTGTCTCCATCCGCACAGCGCACTGGGATTGCAGGCATGTACAGCCATGCTTGGCTTTCACGAGGGCGCTGGAGATGGACTCCATCCTCATGCTTCTACGACAACCCCAACCCTTCAGCCGTGCCCCAGCGCCACGCAGCCTATTGTAATCTGTATGGGCGTGCGTCTGTTTCTAGCCTCTGTCTCTTTCTCTGCTCCCTTCCTCTGTGTCTTCACCACAGCTCACACCGTCCTGGGAGCTGGGAAGGCAAGTGCTGGACCACTCTTCCTCGGAGGTTCTGACTGACTGTGTTCCACCGTAGCTCACCGTCATCTCAGTACAAAGACCGTGCTGAGCCTAGGGAACTAGGGACTGTGTTGACTTTTCAGGATAATTTGAGATGTCATCTGTAGCCAACAAGCCGAGTAGAGTTTTGACCTCATCTGATTGACTTTTACACTGGAGTTCAGAACATTCATTGTACTCTAGAGGGTGAGTGGGGACAAACTGAGTTTTCCGTGCACAGGTGGGCCGTGAGTTTATCCACTGTAAGCCAAGGTCACAGTGAAGAGACCCCGTTAGTTAGGTCTGAAAGGGGTAAGGTTGCTCCTCAGAGACGATAGTTCCTAGCTGTAGCGCAATTTAAATGGGCTTTTACACAAACCAATGTAACTAAAGGAAAAGGAAAGACAGAAAGTGAGAAAGATGGAACGATTCAGTTTGGGGTTACACTGCGGGGAGATGATGGGCAGGAGGCAATAACTATGTAAATTACTGTGCATGTGAATAGCTGACGACCACTGGAGTGGGCAAGTGTATGACCCTGAGAGCCACCCTAAGAGTGGTGGAAACTCCCCAGGACTCGGAGCGCTGGACTTAGAGCATTCAGGTCAGGATTGGGGGAAATCGCTAAATTTCTTGGTACCGAAGTCAAAACATCAACATGCTACTATTGTAATCCTGCTAACCCAGACAGACGGTGCTGGAGGCTGTAATCCTGCTAACCCAGGCAGACGGTGCTGGAGGCTGTAATCCTGCTAACCCAGGCAGACGGTGCTGGAGGCTGTAATCCTGCTAACCCAGACAGACGGTGCTGGAGGCTGTAATCCTGCTAACCCTGGCAGACGGTGCTGGAGACTTGGCTCAGGGTTAAGAACACTTGCTGCTTCTTCAGAAGCCAGAGTTCAGTTCCCACACCCATATCAGGCGGATCACAGCCATCTGTAACTCTCGATCTGGGTAATCCGATCCCCTCCCTTGGCCCCCGCTGGCGTCTGCAGTCCTGTGCACACACTTCCACATACACATACACATGATTAAGAATAAAACATAATTCTAAAAGTAACCCTAGCAAACATTGTTTCTAAAAACAAAACAGAGAGCCAAATGATGCCAGGAGCTGGGTTTCCTGTAGGTTTGAATCAAAGCACCTGCTCTCCTTCCACCAGGACATTTGCACTGCAAACTTATTTTAAGAAGTATCTCAGCATAACACAGCGTTGGTTCTCAGTTTGTCAGCCACACCCTGGCCTGAGTGTGCCTCGGACTTGAGGATTTCACTTTGAGAGCACAGCTTGGCCTTGGGGCACACTCAGCTTCACACAGCCCGGACCCTGAGCTGTGGGATGTGTCATCAAAGTGTGACAGCTCCCCGGGGCTCTGAATTCACACTGATGGAGAAGCCTGAATTTCACTTTGGATTTAAGAAGCAGGATTAGGTTTCAGTGTGTTTTAGTTTCCTAACTGTCTTTAAGACTGTTCCACCACAAAAAGAAGCAGAGTGTGAACACATTTTATTTACTTTGATTTATTCATTCATTCCTTTTATCTTTTTTTGTGTGTAGAGATGTGTGCATATGTGTGTGTGTGTGTGTGTGTATGTATGCCTGTGTGCATGTCTGTGCATGTGTGTGCATGTGTATATGTATGTCTGTGTGTGTGTATGTGTGTGTGTTTGCACATGTGGTGAACAGTTTTAAAACCTTAAGCAAACCATGATGGGTAGATACTCACACAAAAATTAATGCTCAACTGTGCGAATCTGCAGTGTGAAAATCTGCTGTGTGCAGACTGGAGTAGCTTCACTGTGGAGATGGAAATCGATGCCCGTGCCCCAGGAACGTAAAACGTAGAGGTCATTGTCCTTTACGAATTACTAGCTATGAAAATGAACGTTCTCAACACAGAAACCACAGCTCTCATCTGAGAGAGAATAAGAGATAGTTACTAAGTGCTCACAGCCCAGGAACTCAGATTTGTGTTGCTTCAAAGTCTGCACTTCAACTTGGAAGCAGTTCCATGAAGTTTTATAGTTTTACAGAACTAAGAAAGTCATGGATCTGGGCAAGTTTAAAATACATTGGGGAGTCACCAGAGAGACCGTTACAGCAAGCTGGGGGAGCTTTCCTACGTTCTCAAGATGCTGTCTGATGACAGTCTTGTTTTGAGGTTGGTGGAAGCCAGCAGTCTGCTGGTAGATCTCAAAGGGTTTTGTGTATTAGTCACTGATGTTAGTTCATACACGGAGCTGGGCAAGGAATGGCTACTCTGGCCTACTACTTGCCTACTACCAGCCCAAGATAAGGGCCCTAGCCTCTGGACCTGCAGCGTTCCCACCTCCCCACAGCTCTGCAGTTCTATCTGTCAGCCAGTTTCCGCAGACACAGCTTCTTTCCAGGAGTTCCTGTCCATATTATTTCTGAATGGATCAACCACTTTCTATAGTATTATATAGTATTTCTGCCATTTTCCCCGATGAGATGGGGAAACCATTGTAGAAAAAGATGTGTTTCAAATAGTTTACCCTGAAGGCGTGCTGTGGAGATGCCAAGTCACTGTCTGAAGTCCTGATTACCCTCTGGTGTTCGGTCCTTGTTGCAAACATGTACGCGAGCAGACAAAGGTGGCATAGTCTTCTCTGTACGTCCATTTCCTTTAAGGAGCCTTATTTCGATAAAACGTGAATCAGTACGATCCATTCGTAATGTATGAAATAGAAGAATGTGACTTACATTTGTGGTGAAGATTAAATAAGTCAGAACATCGTTTGAATTCCTACTTCTCACTTAATTGGCTCCATGATTGACACTAATTTAGTAAATGAGATGTTCCGATGTTAATTGTTCATTGTGTTAAGTCTCGGGGGGAGAGGAAAGCAGCAGCATGTGCAGCACGTGCGTGACTCCTGCTGCGTGCACAGGCCCTTGGAGCCCCGTGTAGACCGAGGCACTGAGGCTCCAACGGGCGGCACAGCGGAACTCAGGCTGCTCCTGGTGCCTTCACTCGGGGGCCCACAGACTGAGAACGCGGGCTGCTGTAAAGGGCAGGTTGGAGGCAAACACAGGACGCTCTTCTGGCAAGTCCAACTTCTAGAGAAGTAATGTCCAATGAAGCCTGTGCCACAGATATTCACACCCCACAGATGTTAATTTCCTGATCTTTATAAATGTTCCCTGCTTATGAAAGAGGTCAGAAGGGGAAGGAAGGTTAGGGCATGTAAGAACACGACCCTTGGGCTTTGCTAGTCCCCTGTAGGCACAAACCTACTTCAGAATGAGAAGTTTTTAGACAATGGCATCTCTGGATATTTATGCAATAACTTCACTGCCACGAAGCACCCCTAATGTACTGTGGGTAATTGCTGGCACCTAATATGCATGCAGTACAAACACACGCAATGAGGAGATGACTTGGAGGCAAATTTAGAATGGCTCATCTACGAGTTTCTTGTCGTATATGTGGGTCTTTTAATTTGAGGAGATGTCACAGTCTAACCCAATAGTCAAGTAAGTCAGAGCAGAACGTATACAGAGTGTTCGCTCCCACGATTATGTTACAAGGAATTAACCTATTTCTGCTGTACTTAACCAAGCAGACATGTAGATGCATGTACAACCAAGTGCCTATGCAAAGGTATGTCCCAAACATGCACGATTAGCCCTGAACCTCCCCACACCGAATATCCCTTAAGATATAGCAGTATTGATCGATTTGTGAGTTTGGGGACTGTAAGGTGGATGGGTGTATAAAGGGCCTGCGGCCAAGCCCCACAGTCTGAGTTTAATCTCTCTAGAACTCGCAGGATGGAAAGAGAGAAATGACACCTGAAGTCTGTCCTCTGCCCTTCATACGTGTGCTGGGGCGCATACGTGCAGTGGCACATGCACACGTTCTCTCTCTCACACACAGAAGTACACACATACAGACTAAAAACAAGAGCAATAAAAACAGTTTTAGAGTTTTATATTATTATAAAACCCCTAACACGAGGAATCTTATATAATTGTTGCGAAGGCTAGTTTACATTTAGTACGTCCAGTTGTTACCTCATCTAGAGCCAAGTTTTTTGACCAACTTTTACTTAAGGCATCATTTTAAACTTCAAATTTTTAATGGAAAAGTATGCTTTTGTGGTTCAAACTTAGTCATCGCCTGTGGGCACGTTGCCTGACTCCCGCTCCTCTCCCACCCCGGATGGCCGGAGGAGACACACCTACCTGTAGATTACAGGAGAGACTCCGACAGAGCGAGCGCACCGTCCACACGGCGCAGGGACTCAGGCACGGACAGACACACAGACCAGTCTGACTTAGTCTTCTGAGCCGTGGACTCAGTCTTAGAGGAGGCAGGCATGGTGAGGCCGGTGGAAAGCGTGCCAACAGATGACCCGGATGTCAACGGACGGCCACACCTCTTGTCACGATGACTGGCGTGACAAGAGAGCAAAGCTTCACTGAAATCTCCTTGCTTCTTCGTGTCCAGATGCCCACGTTTATCACATCTCATTCTCTAAATATACAAACAAAGTACCTGAAAAATTGAAATGCAGTCTTCAGGGAGAATCCTTTTTCGTGTCATTTGCGATCATTAAAATGTAGTCATGTACTGCAACTTTTTCAAAAGGTAAATCAATGGACAGGTTTACAAATAAATCTCCTCTATGTCTTCAATCAATTTCCTTTCTTCTCTCGCCGTAAAATGTTTACTAACCAGTTGGAGATCTGTGGGTATAAACTTGCTGCTCTTGCAGAGGACTTGGTTCAATTCCCAGCACCCATTTGGCAGCTCAGAACTGTCTCTAACTCCAGTCTCCGGGGACCCAGTTCCCTCTTCTGACGTCTGCAGTCACCAGTCATGTGCTTGGTGCACATGCGCGTATGCAGGCAAAACATTCATACACACAAAATAATAGAATAATTGAATCTTAAAAAGAAATCACTAACCCAATTTAGCAGCTTTTATTCAACACATACTTTTAAAATTTTAAAAATGTTTTAAGATTACGATTACAACATTTTCCCTTCCCTTCTCCTTCCTATAAACCAGTGCCTCTCAACCTTCTTAACACTGAGGCCCTTAATACAGTTCCTCGTGTTGTGGGGACCCCCAGCCATAAAAATATCTTAGTTGCTACTTTGTAACTGTTATTTTGCTACTGTCATGAATCATAATGTAAATGTCTGATATGCAGGATGGTCTTAGGTGACCCCTGTGAAAGGGTCATTTGACCCCCAAAGGGCTCATGACCCACAGGTTTAGCACTGTTGCCTAAATTCTCCCACATAACCCTCTCCACCCTCCTTTAAATTCATGGCCTGTTTTCTTCATTAATTGTTATTGCATGGATATATATGTGTGTGTGTATATGTGTATATACATATGTGTATACTTGTATATATGCATATTTATACATACACACACACACACACACACACATACACACATACACATATATATTCCTAAATATAACTTGCTCAGTCCATATATGCTTCTTCCCAGGGCTGATGGTTTGGCACTGGACAGCCAGTTGGTGTGGTCTTTCCTGGGGAGGACCACCTCTCCCTCTCCCAGCTTCACTCGGTTGCCCACAGTTCTTTGTGTAGGGCTGAGGCCTCATGGGCTTTTCCCCACCCATTTAGGAATGCCCATTGATGTCCTTCCTGTCCGGCTCGTGTCTGTACACATCTGTAGAGAGTGGAGAAGCCTGAGCGAGTGGATTCCATAGTGATGTGTGTTGTTGACACGGAAGACTAGCAGCTACAGCCTCCTCCTGGATGTCCCCAGCAGAGACCTTCTGGAGACTAGTTAGCTCCTCCCCCTGCGCTGTCCCTAACCAGCCTGAGGTTCTTGGTTGCTGGGGTGGCAGACATGCCCAGCTTCCCTGTCTGTGTGTCTGTCTGTCCTTTCTTTATCCCTTGGCTTTTAAATGTCATTAAGTGACATCTTAAAGAAAATTATCAAGTAGAATTGCTGGGTAATAGGACCCGCTTATATACATACGATCTACAGACCAAATCAGTCATTAAAATAATTGTATTAACTTAGTTTCTACCAGCCACTTCTCATGTTGCAAGTTGTGAACATTTGAGTTTGTCAGATTTTACACTCACAATAAATATAAAATAGAACCTCCTTTTGCTTTAGCCAACCAGAAATAATCACAAACACATCATCTCTGATGATAACGAAGTTGTGTAATTTTAAAATTAATTTTCCAGGAAGTTCTTTTCAGGCACACAGCATGGCATTTTGAAATGTCTACACGGTAGTTAAGCTAACTTGCCAGTTAAGCTAACTGTATTCATGGTTCTCCCTGTCACTAAGATCAAATACCTAACGGAGTAACTTGTAGGAGATGAGATGCATCTTGGCTCATGGTTACAGAGGGGTCAGCCCGCCACAGCCGGGAGAATGGGGAGAGAACATGAATGTTGGTGCTCAGCCGCCTCTCCCCTTTGGTTCTATCCATGGTGTGTGGGTAGATGCTCACTGGCTCTGTGAGCAGACATGCATTGGAGAATGCCCTTGGCGACTTGCTGGCGGGGCTTCCTGCCGGGGCTTCCTGCCAGGGCTTCCGGCCTGTTCCTATTTTGCTGTGTTACCCTTGCCACACACATCTACGTGTGGTCACCGTGTGACTGAGGGATGCCCTGCAGCCATGATAGAGGAGTCAGAAACTCTCTCAGCATGGTCTTCCTGTATCAGTTGGACCTTGCTCTTACTCCTGATAAGAGAACTAAGAAAATGTTCTTTAACACTGTTTGTTTTACCTTAGAAATGTGAAGGTATTATTAAAATGTTTTCTGTAAAAAAAATGTTTTTGTGTCCAAATTTCCTTCCTCTACACAGCTACTATTTTTATGATTATTATAAACCTCCCCTTTGTCATTTTTTACTTTGGAGCTCCATTACTGAGGATCTGTGATGGCTAATTTTGTGTGCCATCTTGACTGGGTCAAAGGGTGTCCAGGTAGTCATTTGAATATTGCTCTGGATGTTTCTGTGAAGGTGGTTTGGATTGGATTGACATTTATATGGGGGGGTCCCTGGATTAATATTTAAGTGGGGGGGGGTTCCCTCCATGCTGTGGACAGCCTTTTCCTGTCTGTCTGAACAGAGATGAGGGCTACTCATAAAGCCAGAGCCCTTTTCTGCCAGGGAGCCTGGGAGGTGGGCAACAGATTCCAGGTTTCAGATTCACAGTGGTTAGCTTTCTAGATTGTTGCTATTCCGATGATATAAATTGTCTCTTTGTATACCTGTGTATCTGTCCGTCTGTCCATCTAGTCTCTTACTGACTGTTTCTCTGGAGACTCTGACTGGTACATAATCCAAGATAGAGTACTTACCCTGATCAGAAGCCTCGTGATTCTAAGATTCTTTCGCGTTCCAACAACCTCGAAATGTCTCCCATCGTGTCCTTGAATCCGTCACCTCTACCACCTCTGTTTTCTCCTCTGGTGCCGACTGAGAATGTTCTAGACATTCTCCATCTAAGTGTCAGGGATCTCATCTTCTTTCACACTTCTAGCTCCTTCTCAATGGCTATATTCTGAAAAATCCTGTTCTGCCCTCAACTTTCCTAATTCTCTCCTATTAACTCTTCTTGGGTGCTTTTTCCCCCCTAAGGGCTGATGTTTGATCCTTCATCAAGCCTACATGTCCTTTTCTCTATAACATTTTGTTCTTTGGTTATGATTTTTGAATGATGTTTGTCTAAGAATTTCAAATATCCTTAATGGAGGTTTTGTTGGGGCTGGCTTCTGGAATTTGGAGCAGGTTAATCTCATTTACTCTGTGTACAAACTCTAGTGTGCTTTCTCCTCCAGACTGGTTTTGTCTGTTTTCTCTGACATCTTTATCTGTGAGAAGGATTGTGTGCCGGCCCTTGCAGTGTCCCTCTGGGTGAACCTACTTGTTCCTTCGGGACACGCCCTCCTTGGACTCTAACTTCCCCGCATACGGTTCCAGCACCAGGCAGGTACAGATGAGCTTGAATTCCAGACCCACACGGACTTACGGGCATTGTGTGTTCTTTGCCCAAGACAGTGCTTCCCTCAAGAAACCAGGCAGAGAGGTCATCTTAGCTGTTAGTGGATCCTTCCGGCTTCCGTTACACGTCTGCGCCCTTTCAGAGTTCTGGTTCTATGCAGACAGCTTGGTTTCATTCCCCACCTCCACACAGACACAGCCTCAAGCCACAGCCATGAGTAGGTATTAAGGATTACCTGGGCACATTCATGGTTATGTTTGGGTCCTTCACATCCCAACCATAACTCCTGGTTATGACTGTGCTGAGGGAGACCAACTGGCACAGCTGCTCTTTGGGGATCCAGCTGTCGGTTTGAGGCATAGCTATATAATAATTTTTCATCTGTGGAGCTCACTTGGCTACACTGAAAGCTTGGTGCAGGAAGAAGAGATTGTGGGGTGCAGTAAGTAATGAGAGAGTGGCATTATATCTGAGACAGGAGAGCAGTTTAATTTTCTCCTGTCAAACATCTAGGTGTTTTAATAATCCCAGCCTTTTAAAGTCTCAGACTTTTAAGTTCCCTTACATCTCTGACATGATTTCTCTTTGCAATTCCACCCACTCTGTGTGAGAATAATAACATGTCGATGCTCTATTCTTCTTCTATTCTTTTTTATCTGGAGAACTCCAAGCACTTTATAGACACTGCCATTTATCCTCACAATACCTCTGCATACTGGGGTAGATCACTGGCTAGTAGGAGTCTGCATTATGGCCAGAGAAAACCAGTCTACTGAGATATAATGGATCTGAACAGGAAAGGCCAGACCACACCACACAAAAAAGTCACATGTTCAGCCGAGAAAGCAAGAAGGATCTTTGCTTTCTCTCCCAGAACAAAGAATCCATTTCTGGTTCAAAATAATGTGTAGTGAGAACCCAGGGCCCCCCGATGCTCTACAGGAAGAGATCTCACATGGCAGATTCCTGCTGCATGTGCTCTGAATCTCATGTCTTATTGGAGATGGCCTTCAGGACTATCAGGAGAACGGTCACAGTACTTCCTCGGACCCAGGAAGGATGCTGGAGCCTCATGTGTCCACAGTAACTGATAAAACAGTTGATGGGGCAGGTAGAAATGCAGCATCTCTGGACCAGCACCAATTCTGTGATGGGCAACTGCCATGCCAGTCAGCAGTCTCTGGGTGCAAGGGCCCGGGAGGCGGGCGGCAGTCCGGCTCTTTGACGGGGTTTTGTAGCAGGATGGAGTCAGGAGAGGCCACCTGCGCAGGAGATGGACAGAATGAAGCTGATGCCAAGAGAGTCCTTATAAGCAAGCCAGGGCTGATGGGCAGGTGGAGATTCTGCAACTACTGTGTCCCCTGGGCAGACGTAAGTTCCAGGCTGGGCCTCATCAGGCAGGTCAGCATCTGCTTTTCCAGCTGCCTCCCATTTGCCTCTTCTGGAAACCTGCAGAGTTCCAGACTAGAACTTCAGCAAGTGTGTGCTCTCCACACTGTCACTGCCTGAGCTGAGCTGGCCCTGAATGGAGGAGGCTCGGCAGGCCGGGATGTAGCTGAGTGGTGACTCTGCCTAGCATGACAGGGTCCTGGAAACGACCCCCAGTACAAACAGAGGAAGCAGTTCATAAGATGCAGTGACTAGCTGGGCGTGGCTAAGGGCCAGCACTTCTTGGATGGGTTTCGTCACGGGTCACCTGGATCCGACCGTGTACTATCTCGGTGCTCAGACTCCGGGGCGAGGGGAGGACACGTCTGCGTGACACTGATGGTTTTAGAAGCAAGGTCTGCTCATCTTCAGAGCTGGAGGCTTGCCTCGGGGACACTCCCCAACCTTAAGGGCATCTTGGAGGACATGGGAGATTGCTGGTTATCATGTGCCATCAGCAGAAACCACAGGAACCCCGCAGTATGAAGTAAGACTAAGACGAAGGGTGGGACATTACCGAGAGGACCAAGGCCAGGTCACCGGCTTCTGACGAACAGACTAGTTTCTCTCAAGCCTCTGACAGTCAAAACAAAAAGAAAGCTTGACCAGCTAGCTGCCTCATTCCCAGAGGTCACGCGATTGGTGCTCAGTGCTGTGGCAAGGTTTGTGGTGTGGTAATTACTTAACAAGAGAACACTAGCAATCCCTACTAGAGAAAGATTGGGAAAAATTAATTTTATGTTTCACAGAGAAGGATGGGGACGAGGTGGGGTGTCCATAAGGTACATCTCCTCGGACGCGGAGACGGCTTCACGTGGCTGCTCTTCCCTTGATTCTCCACAGCAGCTGGAAACAGAAGATGTTGAGATTTCTGCTCGCCCAGCTTAACAGAGAAACAGCACCCCCTCTCCACGGGCTCCCACCTTGCTCAACCCATGCTAAGTGTGCTGATAACTTACAGTCATAAGCTCCAAGCAGTGTTAGACTACCCCAGCGGCTCACCGGCTCACCGGCAGCCCCTCCATGAGAACCAGAACCACAGAGTTGGGCTCAAACCTGGGGCCCTCAGCTTAGGAGGCAGGGCGTTCACTGTTCCTCCGTGTTTTCTGGATCAGGGAAAGCTTAGGCAGAGCTTAGAGAAATGTCTCCAAGACACACTCAGGTTCTGATCCCACAGGGGCAGGCGCTGTTGACATGGCTGTTGTCCTAAGGTAGCGTTAGTGAGGCCTCAGCCCATAGACCGTGGGTGCGTGGCAGGTCTCTCATTCACCTGGTTCCTCTGGCTGCATTTGTGCTTGCATTTGTGGATCTGCGCTGTAGACTGGGATGACACTGAAGACGTTCTGAGATCAAAGGATGTGATTTTTTATTAATGCGGAGAACTAGGAGTAAGACATGACTTCAGAGAAAAATGTCGCTCTTGAGGTGAGCTGTATAGAAAATAAGACAAACGTCCCACAGAAATGGTAGGTGTGATACCGGCTCTCCATTCACCTGATTTTAACACATGGCTGGGTTTGAGGCGTTTGTCTGTTCCATCGCCGTCCGAGTGGCAGCTGCTAGGAGCCTGTTTCAGGGACGCTTCACAAGTGTGTAGTTCTGACCGGTATGGACATCTCTCCGTTCACTCCAAACGGCTGTGTGGATCGTCCTGTCGATGGAAACGATTCCATTACTACCTGGCGGAGTCTGCAGTCAGTCTGACCTTGCCCTTTAAATAACCTGGGTCCCTGTCTTTTCCTCCTCACAGCCTTCGGATGCCGGGGTTATTCGATAGCAAATACATATCCAAAGGCTTTCCATGCTCTATCGTATGCAATATTAGGCTTCACCAGGGAGACGGCTGAAAAATATTCAAGTCAAAAAGTTTTATGAAGGGCTAGGGAGATGGCTCGGTGTTGGTTAAGCCAACTTGTTGTTCTTGCAGAGGATCTGGGTTCAGTTCTCCACACCTACTTGGTGGCTTACAATTATCAGTAACTCTGTTCGGTTAATTCGGTAACTCTAAATCGGTTCTAGGGTTCAGGCTGCCACCGTCTGACCTCTGGGCACCAGGCATGCATGTGATGCGCGCACACACGAAGGCAAAACATCCATACACACAAAGTTAAATAGTGAATCTTAAATAAGTTAGGTTTATGGCCATGGTGTTCTCTGATACGATGCTGATCCCAACTTTGGACCCACGTACATAAGACCCTTGGTCACCCACCCAGTGATCAAATTGGGTGAGCTTTGGAGTGCTGCCTCCCTGTGGTAGGAGAGAGTAAAGTCTGCTTATCGTGTTATGAATACCTTGTCTCTTGAGGGAATAGTTTTTAAAATTGATTTCCAACTTCTCTAAGAAGGTTACTTCGAGTAACTAACATAAATGTTTTTGTTTCTTCGTATATGTAAGGTAGAGGCTAAAATTGGGCAAAATAATTCTCTATGTTTTGGTGATTATTTTTTTAATCTAAAAAAGGTTAATATTCAATTTTACTGGGGGGGGGAGGGAAAGGCTTCTCTGTTTCACCAGAAATACTTAATGATTCCCCCCAATTTATCCTGTAATGACTTTCATTCCAAATGACAATTCTCCCCTTAGTGAAAAAGCAGGGTCTCAAAATTTAGGCATTCAAGAGGCAGCGTCTATGCTACCCCGTCCTGTGGTTTAAGTTTTATGTGGGGAGGTCTTCCCCAAGGAGTAGGCCTCCTGCTGCTTCCTGTGCCAGGCTACTCCATAGCTCAC
>JAMJFZ010000189.1:3620000-3647500 GCA_026225945.1 Cricetomys ansorgei
ACCTGCAGCAATCTCTTGTGCAGTCCCACCTGGAGGAGGCTCTGCCAAGGTCAGAGCCTCCTGCTGAGTCTTCTGGGCCTCCATCCCTCTGGTCCTCACACACTGAGAGGAATCAGAGTATGCATAGGGTTTGTACATGTGTGTACATGAGTGTGAGCACATGTAGGCGTGGGTGCCACTCTGTGTGTGCCCCTGTGTGTGTGTGTGTGCCCCTGTGTGTGTGTGTGTTTGCCCCTGTGTGTGTGTGTTTGCCCCAGTGTGTGTGTGTGCCCCTGTGTGTGTGTATGCCCCTGTGTGTGTGTATGCCCCTGTGTGTGTGTGTATGCCCCTGTGTGTGTGTATGTCCCTGTGTGTGTGTGTGTTTATGTGTGTGTGTGCCCTGTGTGTGTGTGTATGCCCTGTGTGTGTGTATGCCCCTGTGTGTGTGTGTTTATGTGTGTGTGTGCCCTGTGTGTGTGTGTATGCCCTGTGTGTGTGTATGCCCCTGTGTGTGTGTTTGTGTGTGTGTATGCCCCTGTGTGTGTATGCCCCTGTGTGTGTGTGTGTTTGTGTGTGTGTGCCCCTCTGGGTGTGTGTGTGCTTGTGTGTGTGTGGCCCTCTGTGTGTGTGCAGGATTGACTCAGATATAGATGTATTTACTTGACACACACACAACTCCTCGTGGCTGGCATCTGGGCACATGGGCAGTGTATAGTGACTGGGTGGGTGTTTTCCATTTCACTATTGAAGATGTTAAAATCCTGGTTTTCATCTGTACAAAAATGGTGGCACGTTGCAGCTACATCTGCACCCATCAGTCCACAGGCCTCGCCGGATACTGAGTGTCCGTGAGGGCACAGCCCTGTTGGCACATGAAGCCCTGAGTGTCACCAGTGCCCACCCCATGTGACCACCAAAGCATGCCTTGTTCCACTCGTCCCTTCTGGGCTGTGTACCCATAGTCACAGTTCAACATGGTGCCCAGGGTGCCATCTGTGCCAGCCCACTGCCGCAACCCAGTGCCAGCCACATGAGCCCCCCATCCTGCTGTCCATTCCAGGACTCTGGTGTACACAGTATCGGCTCATGCAAACCAAGGGAGAAGTCTGCTTCCATCCGTCACTCACCAGGCTATGGGCAGGGGAAATGGGTGTACAGCTTCCCCCTTTGTGTTCATGTAATGCCTGGTGTCCCGAGTTTGGGACTGAGTCACGAGAAGCTGGCATCCCCTTCCACCTCCAGCCTCGGGGACTGAATCTGGTTGGTCACGTGGTCGCAGGGAAAGCCCTGTACCATTGATAGACGAATCAATGGACACCCCTTTTGCAGTTGAGTTCCAGTTTTCTCCTCTCTTACTACAGATCTTTATGGTTCCCAACACAGTCTGTGCCATTATCCAGGGTCTATCACAGGGAGACTCCCCCCATACCTGGCGGCAGTGTTGGGTCCTTGGTGTTGCCTCTTGGCTCCCCTGAGCACCTTGAATTGGGCTGCATGACTCAACCAGTTACCAGTTTTGGCTCACTTTTATCCAAAATTTGCATGACTGATTTTTAGTCTCTACTTACCCCTCTTATTTGAGAACAGAGCCTTGGCTTTGGTCTTTTTGATCCAGACATCAGTAAGACATACTGGACTTTGAAGGAATTCACAGGCCAAGCACACAGGGCTGGAGGCCTGGAGGTGCAGAGCGGTGAGCACATGGCTTGTACTCCTCCCACAGGGGAGGCATGGGACGTTCATGGTGCCGCATTCTGCAGATGCAGGCAGATCAGGGTGCATGCGACAGGAAGCCAGAACTGTCCAACCCAAGGACCAGTTTCAAGGTTGAGGCATGTATGTATCGTGATTGGTCCAGTGATGCACAATCATCGGGGCTGGATTAGGCCATAAGCTGCTGCACCCCAGTGCTGGCTTGCATGGTTACCGCAAGCTTAAGGTATCATGCCAATGGCTGTCGTGGGTACTTTGTACACCCATGTTTATCCAAGTACTCTCTATGATGGGCAGTATACATGCCAACTGTACTTCAAAGACTCTTAAAATATCATGTGGTAATGCTGTGGAACATGTTTCAATCCCAGATGTTACCCATAATGCTTTACCCATACCAATATGATTCACGCTCTAGAAAGCAACATAGAGATTATGTCTGACTCGTTGTCATGTGCCATTTCAGTTTTCTCCTCTCGTTCCACACTAAACAAGAGGCCCAGAGGCCCAGGAGCACCATTTCGTCATACCCTAGCACACACCCAAGGCAGTCAGTCCCCTACGCCAATGGGGGATTCGATCCAACTTTCTTCAAGCTGTAGTTTTCTCTAGCCCTTGCCTCTGCCGTCAGCTGTCTCTGTCACACGCACCTTTGCCTTGCCCCCCATCTGTGTGCTCTCCCAATCACACAGGCAGCTCTACTGGCCTGCTGAGCTGTGGTTTCCGGATCCACAGGCCCCTTCTATGGGAGTGGACTCCCACAGCAAGCCCAAGGGCTCCTCTGTTCTTTCTGAGTTGGTGGGCACAGGCAGAAGACAGGATTTGGATGTTTCTTTCAAATCTTAAACATTCCTGAAGTTCACTGTGTTGGGGAGACTAGGCTGCTAAAGACCCATGACTTAGACTGGACTGCAACCAACACTCTCCTGTGTGTCTCACTGCAGCGCTGAAGCATCTCATGGTTAATTATAGACATACCACATCCAGCATCACCAAATCACCATCAAGGATGTGAGAGCCACTGGTCTGATGAGAGCGTGGCATATGCCTGGGCTGTCCTTCATAGGTCAGCTCAGCACAGCATGACAGAAGCTCCTCCTCCTCCTCCTCCTCTTCTTCTTCCTCCTCCTCCACCTCCTCTTCTTCTTCTTCCTCCTCCTCCACCTCCTCTTCTTCCTCCTCCTCCTCCACCTCTTCTTCTTCCTCCTCCACCTCTTCTTCTTCTTCCTCCTCCTCCTCCTCCCCCCCCTCACCAACCCACCCCACTGAGGGACACAGCTCCCTCCCCTGCAGGCTGCATCCAGAGGAAGCTCTGGACAGAGCAACTGAACTGCAGCTCCCTAGGAAGGTACCCCTTGCAAAGCCCGTTCTATAGCTGACTGGCAGAGGCCACCTGAAGGGCACGGGCTGGATATTTGCCCTGAAGGGATTTTTCGGTCTTCAAAGATCTGAGCCGATGGTCTCAGGCTGGGTTAGTGTGTGCTCGCATCCTATAGATACATGTTTGGGTTCATCTTGAATGTCACCACGTATGGTTAAAGGGGCCCCAAGCGGAAGGTGCTAAGAGCCCTTAGTCACACTCTCCGCACCTTGTCAGACAGGAGATTCCCAGGGAGGACCCACTCAAGGCAGGATGGTGTGTTTAGCCAAACTTGATATTAATGTCACAACCTTGTTCTTTCCAGCAGGCTGCCTCCCGTTCACATTTAAAGGTGGGAGCAAAGGCCCCGCTCTACTGGCGCTGCGCAGCCGCACAGACGCTCGGGGGCAGATGAGCAATGACTCCGCCGAAGGCGCCGTGGGCTCCTGCAACGCAACAGGTACGAAAGCGCGGTGACTGCGTTCCCAGGAAAACCACCCCCAGCGGGGAGAGACATGATGTTAGAAAGGCGTCAGGGATAAAGGAGGGTCTCACCCAGATTTGTGGAGCACTTTGACTTCTTATTTTCTGAAGTTAGATCAGGCACATTCTTGATAAATGCAACTGTTGCATTAGTAATTCAGCCAGACGGCGGCGGTCATCCTCCCTCGCCAACAAGCAAGAGCAGTGTGGAGACAATGTCCACTCTACATCTGACGGCCATGTTGCTAAGCCACGTATTGGCCAGAGTGCTCTTAATTAATCTTTTCATAAAACCAGACTGTCAGAACCTTAAAAATACGTTGCTGAAATGCAGAATGGATATTTCTTTCTGTTCTAAGGTGGGGGACAAGGGAGCCTATTTTGTGTGAGAGGGACATGAACTAATATTTACTCACTCCGTAGAGGGCACCGATGTTGAACAAAGGCATGGAGCCACCCAAGAGTAGCTGGTGAATCTATAAGTTACCCACGGAAAGCATGGGCGATTCACAGACAGTTACATGGGTAAAAAGTCCACACCAGCACGGGCCTACAACTCAGAAAAGCGGGGTCCCTTGAGGGTCCTGCCTAAGTGGTAGGCAGCTCAGCCCGAGGGTCTTCCCTCTCCAACTGCTTAGTGCTCTCAGGAAGTATGTCATGTGAGTCTTTTTAAGTGTCTGGCTTACTTAGGGAGGAGGAAATGCTTCAGTTCAGAGGAAATGTTAACAGCCACTCAACATCACCTTCAAAAGTATGTGTGTTGTTAGGAAACACACAGCTCTGTCTTTGCTATGAAAACCAGGTCTTTTGCACATGGCCATGAAGGTCTCTGTTTGGCTGAGTGTGTCCCATTGGCCACGTTGGCTCCTTCTCTTGTAAATACTGTTTCGTGCCTTCCCGATATAGAGTGTTCCATACAGGGAGGAGGCAAGAGACTGTCCCTGCCTTCAGGACTGCTCGATATCTGGGCTGTGTGACTCCAGTGCAGACAGTGGGTGCTATATTTAGGAGACTAAGCAGTGCCCTGAAGAAAGGCAAGTTCGTAGGTCAGAGGTCAGTGCAGGAGAGCTACAGGCAGGAATGGTCTCAGGTCTCTGGCTGAGTGGAGCCTGAGCACAACCCTGGGCAGATGCAGGGAAGAGCCTCCTGGCCACAGATTAGAGCCAATGTCAAGACCGGAGGCCATTCTGTCTTAGCCAGTTCAGAGGAAGTAAGGTGATCCAGCCTTACAAGTAAGCAAGCATTGAGTGGGAACCACAGGACCACAGGTGTGGAGAGGAGTGAGATCCTGCAGTCCTCAGAGGACACGGGTATTGGGGAAATATGCAGATCTGAAGCCAAAGCATGAAGTAATGCAATGTGTCTGCTGTCAGGAGAATGGGATGCGCGGATGAACTGTTGGCAGCTCGGAGCCTGACCAGACCGGCAGAGACTGGTGTGTGGGGGGGGTAGGGAAAAGAGAGAGAAGGGGGTCTTCCTGGAGAGGCTCTGCTTTGTGCTTCTGCCCTCCACCCTGTTATTACAATGAGGAAGCCTGGGGAGGTGGCGGTGTGGGTGTGGAGACAGTGGTTGTGCTTTAGGCATGCTGAGAGTGAGGGCTCTCTCAGGCCCTCATCCGGATAGCCGAGGGGGCACCGGTGTATGAACTTTCCCCTTGGCCTTGGCCTTCTAGAGGAGCCAAGAAAAACCAGTACTTGAAGCTTTTGTTGTTACTGTTGAGGCCGTGTCTCAGTGCCCTCGAACCCGTGATGATGCTACCTTGACCTTCTGATTGTCCCGCTGCCACCTTCTGAGTGCTGGGATTACAAGGGCGCACCACCACACTGCTTCACGCAGTGCTGGGGCGGACCTGGGCTTCCGGTTGCGAGGTACGCCCTCCACCGACTGGCCACATCTCAGTGTGCGAAGTTTTAAGGGAAGAAAACTATTAACAACACGGCTAAGCAGTGTCAATAGTGGGGAGCGGCAGGGGAAAGAGAGAGGTCTTTGTCTTTGACTTGGGGTTTTTGGTTCTTTGGTGTTTGTTCTGGCTCAGCCCCTACTGTTAGCTCTACGGAATTAGGAACTGGACTTTGGGAAGTCATGAACTCGTCAGAACACAGATTGTGACTGGCAGCAGTGATAACCCATTTCTAGGGACCGGGCACTCCCTCTGCACCACCTGGGACACTGCCCAGTGCTGAGATGTCCAGGAAGCCAAAACAAGAAGCAGAGGTTGCTTGGTAGACGTGGGAAGGGGGTGTCTTGAAGGCTCTTCCATGCCTACCACAGTGACATCACAGGAAGGTTCTTGTTGCCCAGTTGAGAACATTTTTCTGGTGATTTGACTTGCTTTTCAGAGTCCATGGTTTCCCTCCTCTACAGACCTGAGCACAGCTGTGCTAGCATCAGCTGTGGATTTGGCTGTAGGAATCGGGTCTCTGGATATACCTATGAAGGACTGCCTAGATTCAGATCAGTCTCTGAGAATGTCTATGAGAGATTATCTCGATTAAGTTAATTGATGCGAGAAGACCCTTCTTAATTGCGGACAGGCATCCTGCCTCTGGAATCCTGGCCTGTATACAATGGAGGAGGGAGCTGGGCACTAGCAAGCTTGCTGGAGCTCTGGCTCCCTGCTCTTCACTGCAGATGTGACCGGTTTCCCCACCCTCCTCCACTGTGGCTGCCTTTCTGTGATGGGCTGCAACCAGAGCTGTGAGCCTCTTGGATGCCTTTGTCAGGGTTTTTATCACAGTGACAGAAAAGAGACTACAGCAGCCATGAGCATCCGTCTCTGAGCCAGCCTCAGCCTCAGTATCCCTGAGTCACACAGCAGACACAGCTGCGATGCTCAGGAGCCCAGCAGTCCGGACATGTTTTTGAGGACATACTCTCCTTTCAGGACCAAGCTAGACTTCAGAGTATGATAGTTGGCTTTAATTGTCAACAGATATAATTTAGAACAATCTAGGAAGAAAGCCTCAATGAGGAGGAATTGTCCAGACAGGGTTAGCCCGTGGGCATGCTTGTTAGAGTCTGTTTGTCTTCCTTCCTTCCTTCTTTCCTCCCGTCCTTCCTTCCGTCCTTCCTTCCTTTGAGGCAGGTCTCATTATGTAGTCCTGGCTAGCCCGGAAATCCCAGTGTAGACCAGGTTGGACTCAGGCTCATAGAACTCTTCCTACCTCTGCCTGTGCTCTGCCTCAGAGTGCTGGGATTAAAGGCATGTGCCATATGCCTGGTGGAGAGATTTCCTTAATTGAATTAATTGAGATGGGAACATACCCTGAGTGTGGGCAGCACCACCCTGGATCTGTGGGCCTGGACTGTGTGTGTGCAGAGCGCTGGCTGAGGACCAGCATGCACACGGGTATTACTCTCTGTCCCAGGTTACAGATGTGGTATGACCAATCCCTGGAATTCCTGCCTCCTTGACTTTCCCTCAGTGATGGACTGTAGCCTGGAGCTGTGAGCCAAAAGGAACCCTTCGTCCCCTGAGATAACTCTGTCAGGGCATTTGTCATGGCAAGATACAGGAGAACACAATAAAGTAAAAATCAGGATCTCTGCTTTAAACAGACTGTCTTAGAAAGACTCATCCACAAGAATCTCCTGTCCTGTCCCTAACATTGGGTGCCACCTGGATAGCTGTGTGTGGGAGGGACATGGATCTGAATGTTGACCAGGGCTCCACGTTGGCTGTGCTGAGAAGACTACCGTGGGCAAGCTGACACAGATGCTTAGTGGGATGATAGTCTGGCTGTTTGTGGCCAGGATGAGCGCTACCTGCTGTAATGGCACCTGTTTCAGAAGCAGAAGCAATAGAGTCAAACCAGCAAACAGGCTCCCCAGACCCTTGCCTTGGCCAGGCCATCCAACTCACTGACGGCTATCCAGTGACTTCCTGGAGCACAGCATGCTGGGTACTGGTGGCGCAAATGCTCCCTGAAGGAAGTCTGTCTGCACCACAGGATGTGTGTGACCTGAGAGGAAATCATACTCCGTGTTAAAGGGTTGGCCTCCCGTAGTCAAGACAAGTGGAACACACGAGCAGGAAGGAGAAGAGGATTGGCTGGTAGACGGAAGGGGACCCCAGGGAGCGAGACCGTGGCCGGGTGTAGAGTCTGGCTGTGAACTGTGTAGTCTTATAGTGGAGTCCGTTATAACTTCAGATTACGAAGATCAAATACTAAACTAGAAAGATGTCTCTGCTCACCTGTATGGATCTGCCTCCTTGCTCTTCCCATGCAGATCTGCATGAAGGATATTTGCCGTTCACAAATCTCCTCAACTGAACCTTTTAGCTGTGGAAATACCGTTGTTTGTGTCTCCCCATTATTGTCCTGCAACTGCTGCCCTTGGTGCATTTTCAGGATTGACGGGAGTTTGGTAGTGACAGGGTGATGCACACGGACTCTGTGTGAACTCTCCTAGGAAGGAGAACATCCCCATAGACTCATGCATTTGACCACTCAGTGTCCAGTTGATGGTGTTTGGGGAGAGTCAGGAGGTGTGGCCTGGTTGGAGAAAGTTTGTCACTGGGCGGAGGGCTTTGGGAATTTAACTTACCGTTTCTAGTTTGCTCTGTCTGCTCGGTGCTTGCAGCTCAAGAGGTGAGCTCTCAGCATCTTGCTCCAGCACCACACCTGCCTGCTGCCGTGACTACTGTCCCTCTGGGCCCAGATAAACAATTCCTTCTCTAAGCTGCTTTGGCTTATCACAGCAATAGGAGCAAGGGTAACTAGCACACTCCCTGTAAAGAAACCCCAAGACTTCTGGTAAATGCTATACCTCTTCCTTCCACGGCTGCTGGTTTTTATCAATGCTACCTTGACCAGTAATGCCCTCCCTGGACGGGTGCTGCTTGGATGTTTCCCCATGAACATCTCCCATTCTCTGTGGCAGCACCAGCGGGTCCTACTGAGCCTGTTTCTGTGTGAGCGTTCAGCTGGTGGTGGGGATTGTTCAAGGAATGTAGCCAACGACACCCACAGTTTGTTCTGGCCCTGGGCCTGTGGACTTGAGCCAGCTCCCAAGTACACACAGGATCTCTAGAAGGAGCTACATGGCTGAATGTGTACTCCTCGGTGAGTACACACTGGTGTCTCAGATATGCACATAACAAAGCCCAGAAACAACAAATGCAGGAGGAAAGTGCTAGAAGCTGCATGTTCCAGAATGTTCCAGAACAGGAGGGGGCCCTATAGCTGAGTGCAATACAAGAGGAAAGTGTTAGAAACCATGTGTTCCAGAATGTTCCAGAACAGGAGGTGTCCTATAGCTGTGTGCCTCAAGCTTTCACCTTGATGATGTTTTTTGGGGATTTGAAAAGTCACATGCTTGCTCTGGTGACATCGGACCCCTGTACTACCTCTCAGAGAAGCTCCTGGGGCTGGAGAAACAGAAGGCCTCCAGATTTCTGTCCCTCAGCTCCCTATGCTCTGGAGCCACAGAGTGAAAGAGGCAAAGTGCTTCCGGGTCTAGGTGGAGACTAGGAGATGGGAGCCCCTGGAAACTTGGGTCATGCTGCCTTGCTTTGTACCAAGCCAAGATTACTTATAGAGACAGTGTGATCTTTGAGTAACTTATCAAATAGCAGGCTTTCTGGGCATTCGAATGTATAATTTTTCTTACCTTTGTCCTTAGAAGAGCCTTTCAGACCAGACACCATGTTCCTTTATCCTTAGATTCACTTTGAAGCCAGCTTATGAGCTCACCTTTGAAACTTGAGCCGAATTGTCTCCTCCACTGTGTATGGATGTGTGTGCGCGTGTGTGTGTGTGGACAGCAAAGTGGGCAGCAGGACCCCCTGCTCTGTCTTACCCCAATGTTCTTTCTATGGCCAGACAAAGATCATGATGTCCCTAAAACCTGAGGAAATGGAAAGGTTGCTCCCCCCCCCCCGCCCCCTGCCAAGAGACAGGTGGAAGCAAACGCCATTACCTCCCACAGAGAACTCCCAAGGTGGCCTTCCAGAGGAAGGACCCGGCCACCATGACTGGGGACCCAGCTTCAGGTGTAGGATGTAAAGTCAGAGCATGCTCTTAGTCGTAGGTGTCACAGCCATCTGTCCAGTTAAAAATGATTGGCTAGGTCTGATCGCTAGTACTCACTGTCAATGCAACGGATTTCAAATCGTTCAGAAGACGTGTTTCTGAGTGCATCTCTCACAAATATTTTTAGATAGTATTAACAGGACAAAACACCCACCCTGATGTGGGTATCCCAGGATCTGGAGCTCTGACTGAATTTAAAAAAAATAAAAAGGAAATGGGAGAAAGTCAGCTGAGCAGCAACATCCATCCCCCTTGCTTCCTGGCTGTGCACGACTGTGCCCAGCTGCCGGGTGCTCCCAGCCAGGCTTTCCACCATGGTGGACCACAGCTGCCTCGTGCTCCCAGCCAGGCTTTCCACCATGGTGGACCACAGCTGCCTCGTGCTCCCAGCCAGGCTTTCCACCATGGTGGACCACAGCTGCCGGGTGCTCCCAGCCAGGCTTTCTCACCATGGTGGACCACAGCTGCCTCGTGCTCCCAGCCAGGCTTTCCACCATGGTGGACCACAGCTGCCTCGTGCTCCCAGCCAGGCTTTCCACCATGGTGGACCACAGCTGCCTCGTGCTCCCAGCCAGCCTTTCCACCATGGTGGACCACAGCTGCCTCGTGCTCCCAGCCAGGCTTTCTCACCATGGTGGACCACAGCTGCCTCGTGCTCCCAGCCAGCCTTTCCACCATGGTGGACCACAGCTGCCTCGTGCTCCCAGCCAGCCTTTCCACCATGGTGGACCACAGCTGCCTCGTGCTCCCAGCCAGCCTTTCCACCATGGTGGACGACACCCACAAATGACTCGCTTTCCCTTCACACTGCTTTTGTTGGATATGTCATCCCAGCAACCAGATAGATAACTAATCCACCAGGCTGCAAACAAATCTGGGGGCTGCCCTGGAAACTCGGTGCAGTCTTCCTTTCACTAGAGCGAGGCTCTCTTGGAACAAGCGCCACAGCGTGGAGCATCGCCTCTGAGAGATGCTGCATGGTGTCTAACCTGCTAGTTAGTCTTCCAGTTGCCATGATGAGAAACAGCCTTGGGGCAGGAGGGGTTACTGTGGCTCACAGTTAGAGGATCTGGTACCACCACATGGCAGGGAAGAGACGGCAGCAGGAAGGGCAGCTGGGCACATCGATGCACAGTGAGGACAGAGCAGGATGAATGTGCCCAGGCAGCTTTTTGTGTAGCCTGGGATCCCAGGCAGGGACTGGTGCTGCCATCTTTAAGGGCGAGTCTTGAGCCCTCCATTAACTAATCAAGATGACCCTTCACAGGCTTGCCCAGAGGCTAAATAATCACCGGTTGACTGGTCCTCCTGGAGTGATTCCAGATTCTGTTAAATTGACAATACTAACCATCAAGTCTGTGAAAACGCGTTTTAAATTGTAGGGCGAGCAAAGGGGTTTCCCCACAAATTCTGTCACTGATACTCATTGCAACAGACACCGTGAGCCTGTGGTTAATATTTGGACTTTCCAACACAAAATGCCTTGGTTCCTGCGCAGGTTAGACACTGAGAGCACATTACCGTGGTGGGGCCCACAGAGCCTTCCAGACGCCACGTATGTCCTCCTCTCAGAGGCAGAGCCCGGGTCCTGTGAGCTCTGCTCCTCACTCCTCTGTGCCTCTTCGAGCTCTTCACTGTAACACACTCCAGCGTAGCTGCCATTGTGATCTCCCTGTGCCTCAGGTGGGCTCCTATAGTGTTGAAAGCCCCTCTCCTTCCTGTCATACCCGGATGTACTTGTGTCCTCAGTGTGACCACAGTGACAGGTCATCGTCTCATGCGTCAGAGATTAGATTCCAGCCCTGGGAGCCTGTGATGACGTCAGCTCTCCGGCAAGCTCACTGACCACAACCTGCTAATGAGTTATGGCTTCGCCGTGGGTTAAAAGTTGACCTGTGGGAAGGAGATGGAGAAAGAGTTGAGTGTTTGTGGAAAATCACATTGTGAAAAGGTGCCTAGCCTTCCACCCCCCACACCACCCCCAGTTCTGTTTGCCGTTTGTTGCAGCTGGAGCACATCCCTTTTGAGACAGGCTGTCAGCCAGGCTGTCCCCGGGCCACATGCAGACTTCAAGACCTGACCCAAGGCCGCTCAGCCTTCTAGGCTCACATGAGAGAAGACATAGACATGAACACAGTCCTCCAGCACCAGGCTGGCTGGCGGCACTCTTTCCTGTGTCTTCCTGGTCTCCCTTCTCTCATCCCAAGCTGAAATGGGGTTGCTTGCAGACTCATCGTCTCCACATCACACAAAGACTCTTCTATCTGAGCAGTTCCTCCAACCTTCAGCTAAGTGACTGTTGTTCTTCAACCTCAGTGCAGTCTGCACCCCCCCAAGAGCTATGAATACACCCCAGTACAAAATCATAAACTCACTTAAACCACGATCGTATTATTTTGCAATTCATTTTTGCTACTTGATTCTATGGTTCTCAAGGTTGGACTTTGCCTATACTGTCACGTCCTCGGTGTCAAAAGGCTGGACAATCCTGGAGGAGTCTAAGAAGCCTTTCCTCATCTATGCTCTAAGCACACACATTTCCATAATGCACACATGCATGCATGCACTCACTTGTATGAACACCTATACATGCACATCCTTATACATGCATTCACATTCATGTACCCATGCACACATGCATGCATGCATACACTCACTTGTATGAGCACCTATACATGCACATCCTTATACATGCACTGACATCCATGTACCCATGCACACATGTGTGCACACTCACATGTGCATACTTGTGAACACACATGGAGTGTATCACAGCCCTTTTATGATACCAGGGGATCCCATTCTTTTCTAGATATGGACTCTTTTGGTGGCCAAACCACTCCTTGACTTCTGTAGGCTCAGAAAGGACCCAACACACTGTCAGAAAGGATATGGCCTGTTCCAAATTTGTAGTACCTAATGTCTAGCATGCACCAAGTTCTGAAGAAATATAAAGAAAAGAACTATGGGTAGCCGTGTGAAGGATTTTTTTTTTATTTACTTTTTTGGTTCTGAGCAGAATCAGAAAAGAAAAGGAACATACCTGGGTAATCATGACTCCAGATTATGTGCTGACATCTGTCTGCTGATCCTGAGCAGATCCTGGTGTTCTGCAAGTTTCCTCTTCCTGGGGGGAGTTGTTGCCAGGCCCCTGCATGGTCAGTGGGGCCTTCTTAACAAATAGTGTCCTTCCGTTTCGGCACATGACAGTGAACGGAGGCTTCGTGGCCACTCTTTTAAAAATGTGTAGAAGGCATTTAACCGAGCGATGGTGACCCGTAGGGCACGCGCGTGTCTCCTAATTCACGGGGTGTTTGTTTCAGGGCCCCCGCGGATGTGTGCGCCCATCGTCAACCTAGCGGTGTGACGCTTTCATCTCCGCTAAGCACTGACCGTGGGTCGTGGCCACCGCGTTTGCATTGAGAAGCGTGACAACAAAATATCAGAGATTTGGTTCCTTTCTTCGTTTGCACCCTTGCTCAGTTTCACTGGTGGAAGGTCCGTTCTTACCGAGGATCAGAGCAACTCCAGGGAATGGGTCTTTTTCTTTCTGTATTAAGATCTTCCACTTTTTAAAACAGAGGCAGAACTTTTAGCCTTCCCTTCCCCACCCCCCCTTCCCTCCTTTCTTTCACATTTCTGAATCACCAGCATGCTATTCTTGTACCTTGGGGTCATTACTCAAATAAAGCAAGAGTCACTTGAACACTACCCTAGCGGCTGGACACCACCTCCAGTCGATCCGATCACCAACACAGCTGTGAAATGACCGACAGGTGAGTGGTGTGCGCAATGCAGATAATCTCCACGAGGGGACGTTCCCGTCGAGGGTGAGATGGAGGTGATGGCACGAAATTTGATTACGTTGTTCAGAGTGGCACACGACGTAGCACTCACGGATTATTTATTTATGGAATTTTCCACTGCACACATCAGACCTCAGCTGACCTCAGCTCACTGAAACCTTCAAAGCAAACCCACAGGTAATGGAAGGCAGTTGTATCGTGCAGAGGATCTCTGGCATGGGAAGCTGGTTTTTCAGCAATTTCCCAACTTACCTCGCTTTCCTGACCTCTGCTCGTCTGTATCTACAGAGCCATCGGCGTGTCGATTTCCTCCTCCGTCCAGGAGAAGTCACACAAAGGTGAAGTGGCAGCTTCTCCTCCAGAAGGTTCCAGGGCTCCTCATTATTGAGACTGGGGTGTTGATATGTCTAGCATCTATTGAACCAATTCTGTTCTTTCATGCCTGTCAGGCTCTCTTCCTGGATTCCCGAGCTCTCTGCTGTTAGATGCACACGTGTTTACGGTTATTTTATCGCTGGGTGGATCGACTCCTTCATTATAAAATGTCGCTCAAACATCCTCTGCTGCTGTCTGTCTTTCCTACATCCGTGTGTTGTGGCTCTCCCGCAGTTGGCGTTTACATGCTGTCCATCTCCCTCCCCTTACTTTCCGTGTATCTGTGTCTTCGTGTCTCAAGTGCGTCTCCCACAGGCAGCGCAGCCATGGTTTTTACCAAATCCGATGAGCTCTGCCCTGTGGTGGGACGGCTAGCCCGTTTACAGACAGCGTTGCTTTCCGCACTCCCTGCAACTCACTCTCCGCTATTCTTCCAGTTTCTCCTTTACTGATTTCCACGTTGTGGAGTGCTTTTCATTTTGTGAACGTTTTCCTATTTCCTTCTCTTTATCTGGTTTCAAACCCCCAGGTTCTGTTACGTCAAACCATTTCTCAGACTTAGGATCGCAAACAGGACTTCCTCTGCATGGCTTCCGCCTGGTATGCCTGCCTTCTCTCGTGCGCCCACCTTCAGCCGGCTCCTGTGTATAACTAGCACACACTGGGACAGGAAGGCACAGGAGTCTAACACAGCATGGTGCTTCTATAGAGACAGAGGGCAGGGGAGCCCGAGCTCAGAGTCACAGAGCTTGTGCGACGGCCCGCACCTCGGGAGTCTGGAGCCGCTAACCCAGGTATCGAAGACTCTCTCAGTATCGCGGGGAAGAATTCATGGCATTTAATTTTTACTTAACCCTCAAGGAAACATCCTTTGTTTTCATAGCGGGGAGACGGAGATGGGAGATTAGAGGAGGGACTCACTTCACGGTGTGAACCAAAGCGTGAGAAGGTAAATAGAAGCGCTGTGAGGTGCCAGAGCGAAGGGCTGGTGGAAACCAGACTCTGCACTCGGAGGAATGCGGCTTACGATGAGTGCTATTGATAAGATGTCGTCGTCCCTGTGGTTTCCCTGTGGTTTCTGCTCTTCTGCTGTCCCTAAGACAGGATGTATGTAACATAGAGTTTTCCGTCTTCACGGCTCCAGAGAGGCCAATCCCTTCACTGTTCTGCAGCCATCACCACCCACCGTGCACTCCAGGGTACGCCATCTTCCCAGCTGAGCGTCTGGCCCTGTCAAGCACTACCCATTGCCCCTCATTCCGACCCTACAGACAACCAGTCTGCTGTCTGTCCTTATGAGGCACTCTTAGAAGCCATGTAAGCAGAGCCGTGCTTTATTTGTCTCTGAGCGCCTGGCTTGTTTCTCTTAGCATGGTGTCTTCAGAGTCGCTGCTCACATGCAGGATCCGTTTGCCCCTGTCAGTCTGGGGTAATGCACCTCCAGCCTGAAGAATTGCCTTTATTATTCTCCTAGGCAGGATTAGCCAGGATCAGACATCTCTATTTTTGCTTATCTGGAAAAGTCTTTGCCTTGCCTTTGGTTTTTACTTTGGCTCTGTTGGATCTGTGTGACTAAGGCTCTTGCCCTCCTTCAACCCCCACTCCTGCTGTGAAGCCCTCTGCTAACTGGCAGGGTTGCCCCTGCTCGCCCACCCGGTGTTCCTTTCTTGTGTTTTCTCCACATCCCTGAGTTTAACCCTCTCCACTGACTATGCTCTCTCATTCCATCTTTCCCGGAGTTCACGACGTTTACAGATAGGTACTGGTTTTTCTTTGATAACTTTGAGGCATTTAGATATTATTTTTATTTGCATTTTTCTCTGAAGCTCTGCTTGGTTTTAGTTATTCTGTTTGTGTTTGCTTGCATGCTTGTTTGTTTGTTTGTTTGGGGGGGTCGTTTTTGTTTTTGAGATAGGGTTTCTCTTTGTAGCCCTGGCTGTCCTGGAACTTGTTTGTAGACCAGGTTAACCTCCAACTCAGAGGTATGCCTGCCTCTGCCTCCTGAGTTCTGGGATTAAAGGTGTGTACCACCATGCCTGGCTTTTCAGTTATTCTATTTTCTCTGTTTATCACGTGTATTAATTTCTGTCAGTCAAACTTGATCACTGTTTTTGCTTTAGCCCATGTATTCCGCTGAGCTTTATGCTCTCAGTTATTGTGCTTTTTATCCCTGTAGTTCCTTTGCATAACTTCTGTTCTTTATTGGTATTTTCTACTTGACGTCACAGTGTCATCTAACAGTTTTATGTTTTGTAGCACGGGTACTATGTACTAGCCCAAGTGTGCAGGTGTGTGTGCCATGCACACTCCGAGTGGAGGCTAGAGCAAGATGTCGGATGCCTTCCTCTATCATTCTCCAGCTCCTTGCCTTGAGACAAGGCCTCTCACTGAGCTGAGAGCTCACATTTCTGTTTAGCTGGCTGGCAAGGGAACCCTCTGGATCAGCCTGTCTCGGCCGCCTCTCACCATATTGGGGTTCCAGGCACACGCAGCCAGGACTGGCTTTGATGTGGGTTCTGCAGATTTGAACTCAGGTGGTCATAACTGCAGAGCAATGGGATTTAAACTCAGGGCTTCATGGTTGCAGTACTCCCACGCTGAGACGTCCCCCACCTAGCCCCGGTCCTTTCCTCTCTTTAGCCTTCCTTTTCTTCCTAATCATGTTGTCCGGCAGTTCTGCCAACGTATTTATAATCGCTAGCCTGGCATATTCCGTGTTAATCTGACCTTCATGGATTCTATCAAGCACATCCTGCTGTCTGGTTGCTTTTCATCTCACCCATCCTTCCTGTGGAAGCCATGCTTCCCTGTTTCTTTGTATGTTAATTATTCTGTGTTGGGCACTGGACATTTTGGTTAATGTAGCAACCCTGAGTACTGGCCCTCTCTCTTCCCATGGCATGGGTTATGGCTGTTCACTGATTTCTTTGCCTAATTACTGGCTGTGTTATTTTAAATGAGATCTGTTCCTCCCTATGCACACTGTGTTATACCTCTGAAGCTGCTCTCAGGGAAGGACCGCTTTGGGTATGCTGCTCCTGTGATGATAGCGTGTGGTGGGACCCTCCTTTGTACACAGCTACTAAGCCCCTTTAACTACCTTGGCGGCTCACTGCTGGGTTGTTTTCAGCAATGCCCTGACAGTGTAAGCTGCTTTATAAACTAACCTAATCACATTTTGGCTCCTTTGAAGGAGTTTCTGAGGTTCTGTGTTTGAGAGGTTCTTGGCTCTCATGAGGGCTCCTGCTGGCTGTGCCATTGAATGTGCTTGATTGAGGCAGAGCCCTGGGGCCTCCTTGGCTGGCTTCTTGAATGAGGCAGAGCCCTGGAGCCTCTTTGGCTGGCTTGTCCTGATACAGAATCTCCTTCTCACAGCTGGGAGCACTGACTAGGGCCCTTGTGTTGGCAGTGTGTAATTTTCAAGGTTGAGCCTCCACCCTGTATCTGCAAGTCTGAGCAGAAGAGGAGACCCCACCTCTTGACCTTACCACCTGTCCTTGGCCTAAGCCACAGGCAGCATGAGCAAGATGAGAACCACTGTTATCCCACTGGTACTTGGAAGAAATATATCTTACACGTGTTCTTGATTTAGGGGGAAGAGGGCTAATGTCTGAGCCCTCTGGGAGTTAGGGGTTTTGTGACCCAGCCTGATGGAGTGACAGATTTTAGTCTGAGGTAGAGGAGGAAGCTGTGACCTGGGTCTGAGGGTAGCTTGTTCTTAGAGTCTAGGGGAGAGAAGGTCTGGATTCCTGGTCTGAGGATGTGGTGGTCTTGTGAACTTTGGGGGTCAGTTCTTGATCTGGAGAGAGGGTGTTCTTGACTTGAGGTGGGGTTTGCAGAGAGCTTGTCCTTGTCTGGGGGAAGGGGCCATGTCCTTGCTTTCAGCCATTGGCCCAGGAGCCCCCCTCACTGAGCTAAGGGAGAGAGCGGTCTCACAGAGCTGGGTCATTCCTCCACACTTTGCTACAGTTTCTTGAATAAATGACTCTTGGCTGTTTGCTTCCAGGACTGTTTCCAGAGACTTTAAATGGATTTTTTTTCAATAGGTTTCGCCAGTTCCACGGGGAGCACAGCCAAGGAGTTCCATACCCTGCCACGCAGGAAGTCAGCAAGTGACTCACTCTTCGCATTATGCTTGGGTTTGTCTTAGGGAAAAAGTCTCGTTCATGTCTCTGTATAGAAAAATTGTTCACTTTAGGAGAAAACGTGTACAGAAATGTGACTGTAAAATAATGTAGTTTTCCATTGACTTCATTTTCAGATAAGAGCTTTACTCCAGGGGTGGGGTACTCCAGGGGGCAGCCCCATCACTGACTGTGCTGGAGGCTGTGGCAAACTCAAGGGAGCAGCCTGACTGGTTAACACTGAAGCTTCTCAATGAGCAGTCTGACTTGTGTTGGGGTTTCTTTGTTTGTTTTATTGGGTTTTGTTTTAATTCTGAATCTTCTCTTTACCATCAAATTGCTTTCTTATTTATCGTCCGTCCGGGTAGTTCAGACAAAAGAGAACTTTCCTGGGTGAATATTTTGACTCACAGAAGCCTACAGTCATGGACACTCGAGGCCGAGACGTCTGGTCTCCCGCAATGGTATAAATGAGAGAAGGCGGGGCGTGTTTATGAGGCGTGTCGCGCCGTGGCTTCCTCATCGTTGCTCAGTAAGGTGCAAGGAGGAGAGAGCAGGTCTCCTACCCTTGCAGATCATTGTCCAGGATCCCTTGGGGACTCGGAGCTGAAGGGCAGCCTCAGAACTTCAATCCCAAATGTCCCCGCAGGTTCCTGCTCTGAACATTTGGTCCCCAGTTGGTGATGCTATTTTGGGAGACTGTGGAAACTTTAGGAGGTGAAGCCTCGCTGGTAGGTGACTGCCAGAAGGTTTCGAGGGTGCATTATGCCTGGTCCCTTCCTCTTAGCCAGCAAATGAAAAACGGCCCCGCCCATAGATTCTACCACCGTGCTGTTCTGCCTAAGTACAGGGGCTGAAGGGCTGCAGACTGAGCCCCAGAAACTGTGAGCCGACATAAATCCTGCCTCCTTTAAGTTCCTTCAGGTATTCGGTCACGGTAACCAGAAAAACTTATACAGACGGTAAATCCATTGGCACTTTAGGAGCCGACCTCTGCTGGATTCTGTGGCCCGTGACTCATGTTCCTCTAGCGGCTCCCTTGTCTCCAGCCTTGTTGACTGATGAGGCTGAGATGTAGCAACCTGGACACTGCTGAAGCACTGGACTTGGGGCAGTGTTAGGAGAATGCAGTTCCCCTCTGTGATCGGCGCATCTGTCTCTGTCTTGAGTGGCCTGTGATGTGAGCGCTAATTCCCCCAAAGGAAGGCCTTCAGAGGATGGAGCAGAGCTTTTTAATTTTTTAATTGTGTTATGTTAAGTGTGTCTTGAGTTACATGTTACTAACATGTTTGCATACAAGTGTGTTGTGGTTTTGTGCAGCATTTTGATTTCTAGCTACAGGCAATGCTAGTGCCAGGAGAAGCGTGGTGTCTTTGAGGAAGAATAAATACGCTTTCCTGCTATTCATATTCTCTGGGCGGGGTTGGGACAGGTTCTCGCTATGTAGCCCTGGCTGGCTTGGAACTCCGTATGGACTTTGTGTAGGCCTTGAACTCCCAGAGATATGCTTCCCTCTGCCTCCCAAGCGCTGGGTTAGAGGTGTGTGCCACCGTGTCTGATGCCTCTATTGATGGTCTTCGATTCCTAACACTTCTCAATGAGTCCTTCCATCCCATAGCCCAGTGCCAACGCAAACAAACATCTGAACAGGACTACAGACCCAAACTAGGAGGCAGGAAGGAACCCCATCTATGAAGCCAATGAGCTGATATGTCACTGGCTGACACTTAAACAAGTGGGCACGATGACTCTTACCGACATGTTTTTCACACCAGTGACGGTTGCTTACGCCTATTACACCCTCTCTGTGATGTTTGCAGGTGGGGGAGGGACAGCTTGGTGCTAAACTGCAAACACAGCAGCTATATGCAACCCATGCCCATTGTGGATTTGTCTGAAACCTGGAAATAGAACACAGCTTCCTCTGCCCTGGTTGTGTTAGATGTTGCGTTTCCTCTCCACATACAAGTTATTATTATATGGAAACTGTCAGAAGACTGGATACTATATGACCCAAAATGCCTAGGGGACTTCTAATTGTGTCTGCTGCCTGTGGCAGGCAGGCCTGCCTCTGCATAGCATATGTCACTGCCAGGAAAACGACCTCTGGCTGGGGGTTGGAGGAGAAACTCAGCTGCCGATAGACTTTCGCCCCTGGGGGTTTGGACACGGCGGGCAGAGAGAGTAACACAGGACAGAGGCCCAGACGCTGGCTGTGGCAGCACGGATACCAGTGAACACCACGCCAGTGACCGAGCGTGAGGCCAGTGTGGTGGCACCCGACAGAGTGTCCAGCAGGTAGCTCCACCCTTCCTGGATCCTGAAAGATCTGGAAATGGTTCTGTTTACAATGATTTAAAAAAAGACCAGTGCCTTTGTCCCCCCTCAGGTGAGCTAGTGGAACAGGAGGCAAGTGACCAGGCCGCTTCAGAGCTATATACAAGAGCAGGGCTGGGAGGGCAGGTTCCAGAGGGTGGCCTGGAGTGTGGCTCAGAGGCGGCCCGCTGGAGACGTCTGAGTAAGGGATGAGCAGGAAGTGGCCAGGTGTATTTAGTCTGGGTTATCCAGTGGTGTGACAAGCAGTGTGTGTGTGTGTGTGTGTGTGTGTGTGTGTGTGTGTATGTGTATGTGTGTATAGTGTGTGTATGTGTGTGTGTATAGTGTGTGTGTATGTGTGTGTATAGTGTACATGTGTATGTGTGTGTATGTGTGTGTATAGTATGTGTATAGTGTGTGTGTGTGTGTGTTTATAGTGTATGTATAATGTGTATGTATGTGTGTGTGTGTATGTGTGTGTATACTGTACATGTGTATGTGTGTGTATGTGTGTGTATAGTATGTGTATAGTGTGTGTGTACTGCATGTGTGTATGTGTGTATGTGTGTATATAGTGTATATATAATGTGTATGTATGTGTGTGTGTATGTGTATGTCTGTGTATGTGTGTGTGTGTATGTGTGTGTATAGTGTGTGTGTGTGTGTGTGTGCGCCGCGCGCGTTGGGATGTGAGGCTTCCTTTGTACAACTGTGAAGGCTCAGAAGCCCTGAGATGTGTATTCTGAGAGCTGGTGACCCAAGGAAGCTGATGGCAGGAGAACTCACACCAGTGTGAAGGCTGAGGAGAGCTGATGATGTCAGGGAGGACATCCACCTTCCTCAGAGGATGCTCAAGGATTCAGATGTTAACTCCATCTCGAATCCCCACAGACAAGTCTAGAGTTCAGTTTGGCCGTGTGTCCGGATAACCCAATGCTCAGCTGAACTGACCCATGAAGTCAACCATCACGTCAGGTTAGGAAGGGGGAGGAGCAAGTGGAGCCAGGTGACTGAGGGAGGAGCTTGAAAGGATTGCACACCCAGGGAACTAAGAGCAGGTCTGAACATTTGGGAGCCTCGTATGTTGGGCGACAAGATGGGAAAGAGTCCCAGATGTCCTATGAGGCATGCCACAAGGGCTGAACTTGGCCAGGGCCTCAAAGGGCTTCACAGGGTTTTCCACAAGGAGTGGCACAATCAGTGCTTCCATTTCCCAAGGTCATTGTTTACAGGAGGCCCAGCAAAGGCAGAGAAAGCAGAACCCAGGCTGGCTGGACCTGCAGCAGACCCTGAGAGATGCATGTGAAGGTCACAGAGACATGTCCTACAAGAATGGTGGCTGAACAGCCCACTGTTTCTTGGAAGGAAACTGGCAGAAGCAAACAGGCCATTTTATGGGCAGTTAGTCATCCCGGTAGAGTGGCTGGCTGGGGCTTGGGCCAAAGCTACTCGACGCCGATGTGAAGTAGAAGGCGGTGGTGCATGGGGAGAGGGAAGGAAGCTTCGGCATGCAACATCCTCAGATTCAAACCCTGGCTTCATCAGCCCCGCCATGTGTCCAGAGGGGAAGGCAGAAGCAGCTGCGCCAGCTTTGTGAATGAAGCTCTCGTGGGTGTGAATGTATGGGAGAGAGGGGTCAGTGCTGCCTGGCTTCCACTGAAGATCTGGGAACACATCCCTTTGGTGAGAAAACAGTGCACAGTGTCCTCACACTGAGTGCATGCTGTGGGCTAGGCACCAGAAGATATTACCTCACCTAACCCTTCAAACAACTGGAGGTAGGAATTGTTTACACATACACACACACACACACACGTATGTATATGTACTGAGAGTGTATATATATGCATACACACACACACATGTATGTATATTATTGAGAGTGTATATATATATGCATACACACACGTATGTATATGTATTGAGAGTGTATATATATATGCATACACACACATGTATGTATATGTATTGAGAGTGCATATATATGTGCATACACACACACGTATGTATATATATGTGCATACACACACACGTATGTATATGTATTGAGAGTGTATATATATGCATACACACACACGTATGTATATGTATTGAGAGTGTATATATATGCACACATACACACGTATGTATATGTATTGAGAGTGTATATATATGCACACATACACACGTATGTATATGTATTGAGAGTGTATATATATATGCATACACACACACGTATGTATATGTATTGAGAGTGCATATATATGTGCATACACACACACGTATGTATATATATGTGCATACACACACACACACATATGTATATGTATTGAGAGTGTATATATATATGCATACACACACACGTATGTATATATATGTGCATACACACACACACGTATGTATATGTATTGAGAGTGTATATATATGCATACACACACGTATGTATATGTATTGAGAGTGTATATATATGCACACACACACACGTATGTATATGTATTGAGAGTGTATATATATATGCACACACACACACGTATGTATATGTATTGAGAGTGTATATATATGCATACAGAGAGAGAGAGAGATCATTATTTGAAAGGTACTGAAGCTAAACTAGCACCAAAATTATGATACTGCACCAAAGTAACGCAGCCATTGAGAGGTGACCCTACATTCAGCCTAGACTGACACATGGCGACAACGCCTTGGCCGGTTCCACACACATCTGAGGCAGGTCCTGCAGAAACTGTGCCAACGGTGGATTCTGTGTTTGGTCTTTGTTTCTGTTTTTCATCTAACACATGACTTAGGAATTTTAAAAATGTTTAAAATTTATGATCCGAAACGAAAACAATATAAAAAGGCGTACTTTAAAAAGTCTCACTCCCACACCCACCCCTTTCACAACAGCACCATCTGTTCACACGCACACACGCATGTACACATGCACACACACACACGCACACGCACGTACACACGCACACGCACGTACACACGCACGCACACACTCACACACGCACACTCACACACACACTCACACACACACTCACACACACACAGACACACACACACACACACTCACACTCACACATACACACACTCACACACACATACACACTCACACACACACACACACACGCACGTACACACACACGCACACATGCACACACACACGCACACATGCACACTCACATACACACATGCACACATACACACACATGCACACACATACATATGCACACACACTCACACACACACACACATACATACACATGCACACGCTGTGTGCATGTGCATATTCATCTGCCCGTATGGCTGTCCTGTGCTTATTGATTGGAGCCCAGCACTGAGAGAACACGGAATGCCCAGGGCTACACTCGGCTGGCTTTCTTGGCTTCACTTTGTGTCCAGGGAATTCCCTGCTCTGCCAGCCACTCCACCCGATGTGTCTTCAGTTAGACCATCCTACAACTCCTGACCATGCTTTCAAGGAGCATGTGAGCCTTCCTCCCAAGACCAGGGCCATTATGCTCCGGTGATTTCCTCGGTGTGTTTCCCTCCCCTGACCTCGTTCTACCTGCAGATAGGACGGTGTGGGTTGTTTTACAGAAGCACACCAGGAAGGAAAGACACGGGAATTAGAGTCTGCTTTTCCAAGTCTAGCTTTAACGAGAAGAGAACATCTGGTAGTCTGTGGCCCCTACGGATTATTTTCAGTCTCCAGGGTGACCTTGCATCCCGTGGTCTGCCCTGGTGGTGTTTGCATGCTGGCCTGGGGCAGTGGTCCACAGCCAGGCCCTGCCACTTACCTAGGGCAGCAGTAGCGAGTTCTCAGCCTATATGCTGTCTCTGGTCCCCATCTTCTGAGACTGACTGCTGAGTCAGTGGACAGATGTTTTAAAAGGCTCTTAAAACCTGTCTGGCAAAGAGTAAGCACCACATTGTGTTTATCTATGAAACAAACCTCTTGGGGCCCCTTGGTCTCCATACTCAAGGCTGTGTTTCCACAGAGCCTGGCCACACGGGGCACACACAGCCAGCAGAGGTCGAACCCATACACCAGCACAAAAAGCGACCAACCTCTGTCGTTTATGCCACAGAGGCACAGGGAACCTCTCTGCTCTGCTCCCTGAGTAAATGCCAAATTCTCAGAGTCGTCTGGAAAATTACTTTTTGATAAAGGAACACGGGAACATTAGGTGGGTTAGGTAATATTTAAAGTTGGGGTAAGACGACTTCACAATTTTGAACCAAAGCCTGGTATTTCATTCTCTTTTGTGATTCAGGTCATGCTTGTCCGCAGCAGACGTGTGCTCATCTGCGTGTGCCAGGATGTCCTGCAGCTAGGTGTGCCAGGGAGCAAAGGCTAGACATCCTGCTCTCGGGGATTCCTGCAAGGGGAGAGCGTACAGCACCTGAATCACAGAGACAGCAGGGCTGTGCAGAGGATGGCTGGGAGAAGCTAGGGCCGTGGTCTAGTGATGTGAGTTTAAGAGAATCGTGGAGCGGATGTCCATGTGAGGAAACTGGAGCCAGGGGAGGCACAGGCATCAGGCTGGAGCCATCAGGTTCTGGGCCTTTGTTTTTGATCTTCGTACTAGCAGTTAAAGTAGATACCGTGTGTGGATGACTGAGTTCATTCCGGCTGCCGTAACAAAATACCCGGAGCCAGACGACTTTTGAAGAACAGAAGTTTATGCATCATACCTATGGCCTTTGATAGCCTAGACCAGCAGTCAGCAGACCAGTGCTGGAGAGCCACTTCCTGGTGACAACTTTTCAGTGTGTCCCCACATGGCAGAAGGTGTGACAAGCCCTGGGGACGCCTGACATCAGGGCACTGGTTCCATTCACAGGGGCTCTGACTAGTCGACCCAAGTCTTCCTCAAACATGGTCAGCACTTCAGCACACAACGTGAGGCAGCCATGCTCGCTCAAGAGCCGCAGTACAGACATTTGGTTTCTTCTACAGACTGGCAGAAAATAAGTCTAAGCCAGATCAGGGACAGCTTGGAGGGATTCAAGTGCAGCTGTGTGAAATTATATATATATATCATCTCCCACTGTCTTTGATGCTAATAAATGATTTTGGAAAGATTAAGCTCATAGCTATTACTACACATGGTCATCTCATCATCCAGTTGTTCTAAAACACCTGGAGGAGCCTCTCCAAGCATCTCATAACCTCAGCTGCTCACCCATGAGCAGACAAACAGGAGGCCCATGAAGCTCACTCATTTGGGGTATAATCCTGGGGATTCTGCAGATTGGAACAGATGCTAGGGAAACAGACAGTGAACTTCAAAGCATTCTAGGTGCCAGATATCTCCTGTGCGTGATTTGATTTTCTTAGAAGGAAAATGAAAAACAGTCTATACAGTAACTATGGATTCCCTGGTGGCTTTGAAGGATCCGTGGCCTTGATGACCCAGAGTAAACAGGGAGCCTGTTGAGAACGTAGAATCTCAGCCCCTGTCCATTGAGTCAGAAGTGCAGAGGGGACGAACCTGCTTTTAAGAAACCCTCCAGTGCATGGGAGATGGCTCAGTCAATAAAGTGCCTGCTACACAGCATAAGGACCTGAGTTCTAATCCCCAGAACCCACAAGAACCCAGATTATGTTCCCAGCACCCACACTGAGTGGATCACAAACCCTGTAACTCCAGCTGCAGGGGATCCAGCTATCTTCTGACCTCCTCAGGTACCTAAACACATGTACACACACACACACACACACACACATACACACACACATACACACACACATACACACATACACACACACATGCACATACATACCATACACACACACACACACACACACATACACACCATACACACACACATACACACACATACACACATACACACACACACATACACACACATATACACACATGCACATACACATACACACACATACACATACACACACATATGCACACACACACTCACATATACACACATGCACGTATGCGCACACACACACATACACACATGGACATACACACATACGCACACACATACACATACTTGTGCACACAAATGCGCGCACACACACACACACACACACACACACACAAGGACATCCAGAAGTTGGCCTGTGATGTGCCAGCAGGAAAGTCTTTTTGCGTTCTAGCTAGGACCCTGGAATATGCACTTTGCAGAGTAGTCTGAGAGCTTCCAGAATTACAGGCTCCGAAGCCATGTCAGGATGTGAGCGCAAGGATCACTTTCTCTAAGTTGTTCCCCTAAGCTATACAGAGAAAATAGATGCCCTGGGCAGAACATAATGAGGACTCTTTGGAGGAAGTGTTTCTGTGCGGATAGTTTATGCAGTGGTCGGAATTGTCTGTGGATGTGACTGAAGTTCAAGGTCAACTTACGAAAACAAGAGTCCATTATTTTTTCCTTCTTGTCCCTGAGAAATGACTGTCTCAGGAGAGAGCACCCCACATTGAACTGGACATTTGCCTTCAGGGAATGTAGAACGAGTAACTTTCCCTTTGTGTTCTTGGTAGAAACTGCTATAGCTTCCTGCTGATTTTTTTTTTTCCTTTTTGGCAACAGTTTGTTTAAATTTAAGAACTGGTAAAATATTGTTTATGACCTTAAATTCTTTTTAGTTATATTACTTTCAAAATTTTTAGAGATGAAATTCTTTGGGTAGGTGTTTTTATACCTCCCTAATTTGAGGTTATCCTTAAAAAAAACCCATATGCCAAGATATATATTCCCCATTTCAATCCCACTAATGTACCTAATAGCATCCAATAGTACCCAGCATGGGTACCTGACACTACTTAACAGTACTCCATGGTATCTACCACAGACACACATCAGTACTAATCAGTACCCACCGTGGGTACCTGCACTCAACAGACTCCCCACATGCACACAGCAATGCTCAGTAGCAGCCATCACAGGTACCCAACAGTACCCAACACTACTCAGCATGGTACTGGATCGTTTCCACCCTATAGTCCTCAACAGCAATGTCTCAACAGTATCCATGGTAACCAAAAGATGGTGAGTATTCCTAAAATGCAACTTCCCAGACTTTGCTCTCTGTATCTCTAACTGGGCCCAGGTCATCTGAGTCCTAAAGGGAAGAAGAATGCTTAGCTGTGTGTAGGGCCAAATCATGCAGGAACTTCAACCAGTCAGAAGCACTCAAATATCAGATTAGCGCACCTCTCTTCCCACACCGAAGCACTCCATTGAGCTTTCTCTTTATGGCCGCCCTTTTCTAGCTCAGGGAGCCTTGGGCTCGCCTTGTGGGCAGAATCCTTCCTTGGGCTCGGTAGGAAAGCTGGGTGAAGGTTTGTCTCAA